>JANHGB010062736.1:20876-33172 GCA_026283785.1 Coracopsis vasa
TATTTGGAGTGCCCCACACTAGCCAATACTGTCACAAGGCAACCACATAGCATCTCCCTGTTGACAGCTGCTGAAGAGTGGTGGCAACAACTTTCTGCAACAGCCTTCAAGTAGCAACTAGTCCACAGCTGTGACAGCTTTGCAAATAGACCCAAGAACTGATTCTGGCTGAGCTAAGTCAAATCTCCAACTGCTGTTACCTCACTTGGGCTGACCTTCACTACCAAAACTACCTCCTATCCATCCAGGCTTTGAGATCTCCCACAGGCTGTCCCCAGACCCACCACCCTGAATGCTTCCACTGGGAAAGGCTGAAACACCTTATGAAACAGGTCATAAGTGGCAGACTTTGTTGATAACTAAACCTATGCCTCCACAGAGAGTGACACAGAGACTTCAGGGACAAAAGCTTTGCTTCTGCTTTTGTGTCACATTATAGAAATGCCAATAGCAATGGAGAGGGAAGGGAAAGTGGTGCAAAGAGGTTCCCTTGTGGGAACAGGCCTATACTAGTGATTCAGAAAACCTTCTACCTGTGCCATAGGCAGCTCTTACCCAAGTCCACAAGAGAAGGTGCAAGGATGGGTAAAAACAAACCAAAACACATAAGCAGAAATCACTGCACCCAGAAAACCTCCCACTTTTCTGTGTTCCACTTTCCTCCAGAAGCAGCCAGCCATACACAGTGAGCTGACAAGACCAGTCACATTATATATACCTGCTCCCAACACTAGAGTGTTAAGAATCAGCTCTTTCTTTCAGATGCATGTTTCTTTTTCACTCTGCACACAGGCAGAAGTCATGTTCTTGTTGCTGTTTCTACTCCTGCATGCACCTGGAGCCAAATCAGTTACAGAGGAGCACTAAGTTTTACCACAGAAGATAGGAAAGAGAAGAATGAAAGCATACTGCATTCAGACCAGCAGTGGTTTCCCAGAAGGTATGCAGAGCTATTCAAAGTCTTCTATTGGCTTCTTCGTTCTATGTACCTTTAATATCACTGGTGTTTGTGCAAGATATTAAAACCAGCAAATGCTAATTATTCCCTTTGCTGTTCCCATTCAGGTCATTAACTTAAATGGTCAATGGTCCTGCTTTTGGCACTAGCACATACCCTAATGCCTCTGAAGCGTTAGCTCATTTGCTATATTCATATAGAACAGGAATTCCTTTCTGGCCAATGCTAGAAAGCAACAGGTTCCCTAATCAACAAGCTTAGTTCTCATCTTGCCTTGTGCAATTTCAAGTATTCTAGTGCAGAATGAGCCTACAAACCACACACACACAAAATTGAAAACACCCCTAAGTTACTGGCAAGAATCCTACACTGCTCCATGGGGAGTCTCTTCTCAAAGTGAATGACTGTAGAAATGAAAATAAATAAAAGTAAATAGTGCACAGACTGTGCCAGAGCAAGCTTAAAAGGCAAGTGATTTTAAAAATAAAATACCTCCCCTGTGGCACGATGATCCTAAGAAATACTCTCACATTTTCTCCCTACTTTCCGAAAGGCTGCACAACTCCAGCAGCCTCTCGTTTATCTACACAAGGAACCCAGGTGACAACTACAATCAGAACATTCAAGCACCTTATATTTTTTGCCAGCAAACATCTAAGTCAGGGAGTATCTCACTTTTAGAGAGAAAGTAGATACATTAAATACAGGACACAGTATTCACAGCCTACCTGTCCCTAGCCTAAGCCAGCCTGTATTAAACATTCTAGGCACAAGGAAAGAGCACAGCTATAATTTAATAGCAGTTATGGAGAAGTCAATGGTGTTTAAAACGGCTTACAAAAGCCCCATGTAAGGCTTCAGGTCTACACAGCTTTCCACGAGATTCATTTCTTGCAGAAGCCAACAATATTCGCCTCCTGATGAAACCACATGGCCTCACAATTGCCTTTCCCTCACCAGCTGTGCTCGAAAGCTGTTCTTGCTTGTGTAAGGGTAAAGAGATGGGCATAAATACTCAGGTCTCTAGAGTACAAAGCCAGAAACCTAAACATAGAACCACTCCTTTTTCTTTTATTGGGCTTTCATTGTCAGTGTCAAGAGTGCCATTAGGGACCTGCAAGGTGATTACAAGACACACAAAGGACTTTTTGTCTTGTGACTTTGATGCCACTCTCTCAAGTGTCTCTCTACTAGGAATGCTAATTCACACTTTGCTTGTTCTTTTTAAATTCATGCATAGGAAACATTCCTGTTGCCAAATTGTTATTTCAATGGTTTCATCAGAAAACAAAAGCAGGAAAACCAGAAAAATCAACCCTGAGGTTTCAAGAGGAAACCTGGAAAACCTGAACCTGGCAATGCTGATCACAGCTAACAGTTTCAAGAACACTGGTTTTGGCACAGTATCTGCAGCTTGACTTACGGACATTTCAACGCCCTCTATTTCACTTCCTTTTGACCTGAGGCTTCCATTTCTCGGTATACTTTAGTTTGAAAAGGAGACAAAAATGTTCCTAGGTGATCCAAATTCTCCTCTCCATGCCCCTCTGTTGTTTCTCCCTCACCAGCTCCTGTGCCTCCTGTAATAAGTTACCTGACCACAACCAAATATCATCATCTCGGCAAGGAAGTTCTGCTCATTTATAAGACAGATAGAGGCAGTTCCAGAACTAACAAGAGCTTAAACACTCCTCAGTCCTGGTGGGGTGGGAAGCCATCGGTCCAGGTAGAAGTGTTCCCATGATGCTCACCAGGAGCAAGATTTAATATTAAAACACATTTTAATAACCTAAGTGCTGACAGACCCTTTAATGAAACAGCTCTAGCACCCAGTTTACAGCAACTTAAATAACAATCGAGCTCTGACAGCTTACAGCACAAGACCATTAGTAATCTCTACAACTCTCAAGTAACTTCTTCACAGAATTTTAAAACACTTAGCAAACATTAGTGAGTTAAGCATCACATCATCTTCCAAACTAAATAATTGAAGTCACCATGATAACATATTGTCTTTTCCTGCCCGCCCTTCAGGTTATTCAAACAATTTGCTTTCTCATCATTCTCCTCAGATACAACACCAACTCTTCCCTTAGCAACCAATGCAGTTGAACCCACTATAGATGCAGAGGCATGCAGACATTTTGAATCAATGAATTAAAAGGGATTTTCACCTCTTGCAAGCTCAATCATTGCAAAGTCCAGCACTATATTTCCCATCGGCAGATGGGCTCCAAGGAAGTAGTACTGCACACTAACCATAAAAGTCAAACTATATTAAATGTTAGAACAGAAGTTCTGTTCCACAATAGCAGGGTTCCCATGACCCCACTCACTGCTTTAGTTGATAACATGGAGAGGCTGAGAGTCCACAAAGGCTACTTTCAAGTGAAACTAAACAGAATCATCAGCTCCATTTGCTAACGGACATTCAGTCTGCTAGATGAAGCTAAGAGTAGCCAAAAATGCATATACTGTAGATACCAGGTCCTCAGCAATAGTTATTTTGTGCTACAAGTCAGTTTCTATTGGGCTGCTCAATTTATTAATAGAGATACAGCTGAGGCTCTTTAAATTCACATCTCATGAGGGAAGGAAAGTCAAAGCATCAGGATGGGCATTTCAGTTTCTTCCTTTCACACAGCAATTTGCAAAATAAAAAAACAGCAACAACAACAACAAAAAACAAAAAAACAAAACAAAACCCCAAAACCCAACAAAACCAAAAAACAAATCCATGCTTAAATTCACATAGAGGCAGAGCTGGTTGCTTAAGGCAGTCAGCAGCAATAGCTTTCTTAACAGCTTGATAAGTCCAGAAAACTAGTTAGATAAATGCCTTTGTATGGAAGGGCCTAGGTCTATAGAGAAAAACCTCCCCCAGCCCTGACAGTTTTCCCTCCTTCCTGCAGCAAGAGCTTTTGCACCCCAAGCAAATTTGAATTCTACCTATATTGATAAGAAGTCTTGAGACATATCTACTCAAAGGGTATTCATTCTTCTTGTAGAGGACCTATGACAAGTCACCCATGAACAAAATCAAGAAGTTAAAGAGAGCAGCTGTCACACACAGCCTGACCCCAGACAACAGCTAGCAGCTATTCACTGGACAAACACAGCTCTACAGGTAGCTACATAAAGTACAAAGTAAGAGCAACTTCACATTCAAACAAAATCATTCAGTAACTTATATCTCAAGTAGATAACTGAGGCCTAACATACTCACAGAGAAAAGCTCAGAAGAAACCAGTTTCACACCACAAACCAGCTACAAGACCCAGGATTTCAGCTTTCTCATTCTACCTAAAAGCCAACACTGTCTGGTTAAGCACAAGAAAGGAAAAATTATCTCTACCAGGAAGCATTAGCAGCTGTGATTGATACAGCAATGGAGCACAAGGGCTTAATTTGGGCCAGTCAGCACCAAAGATAGTTTACTGAGTCCCAGTAATACAGAGATGCAGCTGACAAGAATGTGAGAAAGCCTAAAATTAGTGAAAAATTGTGCACTATGGGAAATTTCTTGTACCTTATCATTTAAGAGTGGCAATTTAAATCAGTTCAGTTGCATTAATTTGTGCTAATCTGCTTCTGAAGGCAAGTCAGCTCTGTGGCAATAACAGCATAATTAAGAGGCACTGAAGATGTGTGTTTTAAGGGCAAGATTATTTTTCTCACCTGTAAACAATTTTGTCTTTTAACTTCCAGCTGGTGATGGAGTTGCAGTACCTGGGCCTGTAATTTCTGTTGCTGGAAAAACTCTTTTTTGTGTCTAATGTTTGGGGGATAAGGAGAAATAAGCTGATGTTGGCTTTGCTTGGTTTGAGGGGTGCAAGTGGTTGTGTGGGGTTTTTTTTTACAGTGAATACTGTTGTTAAAGCACAAATCGCTACCACTAGGAGATGGGGCTGAAGAAGGAATTGCAATTTTGTGTGACCAGTGTAATTTGCTTCTCAGATGCCCTAATTTGGGTTTGTTGAGTAGCAGCCACAGTGGCAAGCGGACATGTGTCAGGACAAACACATTCTCTAGCTGTGTTTCTGCATCCCCCGCTTCTCCCAGTGCCTTCTGCAGCACTGATCTTGGTGAAAGCAGAATTTTCCTCAACGAGGCTTTCCAGAACATACTTCTGTGAAACTTTAGGGGGTCAAGATAGCCAGTACAGGTCTGACAGCCTGTAGGTTAGTTTTGATGCTTACAGAATAAATGGGTTAGAAAAGCAGCAGGTTTCATTGTTCTTTGAAAATGCACTGATTTGACCATGCAAAGAGAAACCAAGTGGGTGCAAACAGACTTAGATCCTCCCATCTTTGTTTCTTAACAAGTCTCTTGGAAGCACACATTTAGCTGAGAGGAAAATAGTTATTTGCATTAGGACCCTTTTAGTCAGCCATAAGCCATTGTTTTCCTCCTCTCTTTGTGCTAGTGCTGGGGGCCAGTTTTTCTACAGTGGCTCTGGAGGAGGCTTTTGACTTCCTGACTCAACTTCTGGCAAGCAAACTACTTTCTGCAGGGTGGTACCCTGAGGTAGAGACTAGTGTAAACTTTGTGTAAGTAAGAAATGTAATTACACTGAGCCCTAAGTCCTCCCTTACCAGACTCATGCTCTTCTTTCTGGGAGTAGTAGAGAGAATGTCACAGTCCAAACAAGTCACACGTTGTCACTGACAAAGATTAAAACCTGCTGCTTGTTTATTTTTAATTTAAATATGCGGAAACTCAAAGAAAAGGCAGCTATGTAAAACATTAGCCTGAGGATCACAGAATTTGGCTCAAGATCTTTCCCAGTTTCACTGGCATGGTTGAATACACACTGCAAAAGACAGCTGTATCTTCTGTGTCTTATAACATAGCCCACTGCTATACAGAATACCTAACCAAGGAATGATTCATATGCTGAAGGCACTGCAGAGGCAAATAAAGTTCAGTAGGTAGGGCTTGCTAAAATACCTATTATGCTTTCTTTTCTGAAGGGGAAAAAGTGTTTCAAATAAGGAAATGCTCTTCTCAGAAGCCATTTGGTTTCTTCAAACACATTTGAAAATAAAAAAATCTCTGCTTTGTAATAGATCGTCATAATTTTTCAGCCACTGAGTTATGTTGTAGGAGAACTTGTTTCTAGCCTCGTTCTTGAATTACTATTTGGATTGGCCTTAGACATGACTTGCAACTTTGCTTTTTCCTGGGGTTCACTGGATGGTGTATGGGACCTGTTGCTATCACTGCCCTTGCTCAGCTCACAAAGCTCACAAAGCTATGGGTCTGTGCCCTGTGACAGGTGGAGCACATGGTCATGGGGTCACCCTCAGCTCTCTGCTTGCCCTCCCTGCATGTAGCAGGCCCCCTGGGCTGCTCCCCAGTTCTGTTCAGCTCACTCACTACCTTGCCCTCTTCTTGGTCAAGAAGTTTTCATGGTATTGCTTGTTTATTGTATGCCCAAGATGTCACATAATTGTGCAGTAGGTTTTTCACTGGTAATATTAAGGTAGAATACTTAGCCAAAAGGCCAGTCATTTTGAGAGGTTATAGCAAAAAATTCAGAATTCTTTATATCTTGTACTCATAACATTGTATTTGTACCAAGTAAATTCTTCATTCTCCTGGTACCTCACTCTTCTGTGTCTTGGTGGGAGTAGCACTGCTTATCTGTTAGTTGGCCTATCACAAAGCTTAAATATATTTTAAATTCTCTCAAGGTTTCTAGATTGAACAAAACATTACCATTGTGAAAGCAATTATTTATACCTGCTGCAGTGTCATCACACAGTCAAATTGCTGTTATTATACACAAAAACTAGGGTACATTCACATCTGATGTTTGTACAGTTCAGTATGTGTAGAAATGCCTGGGGTTATGCTGACACTTCAACACCACTCAGTGTTCTTGAAGTTCCAGGATATTCAGCAAAGCAGTGATACCTGGTACCTGGAGGCAACACTTGGCTTGTTGGCAAGTAGAAGGCTTATAAGCAAGCTTTTGCTCTTTTTCCTTTCCTCTCCTCCCCTCCCCTCCCTTTTCTTCCCCTTTCCTTCTTTCTTTTTCCCTCTCCCTTTCCACAAAAACACAAGCTGAAAGATTTTTACATTTACCTGTAAGTGCACAATAGCTACAAGGCAATTACAAGCCAAGACTGCTGATGCCCCAGCTCAGGTGGTGGCTGCAGTGTCTGATGAGCGACATTTTGCATCACACCAGTGCTGTTGACTCAACAAGAGCTAAGCTGAATTCTTCACTTGTCACTCAGATTAAATGCCCCTTGACTCCAGGGCAAAGCCTGCCTGATTAATGCCTGAAGGATGCAGCCATGAAGTACACATCTCACTGCTACTGTTGATTAATTGAGAATACCATCTCCATCACTGATTGGGGACTGTTATACATTATATACATTATAACAAAAACCTTTATAGGTTTTGCCAGTGCCTAGAAGGCTTAATTGGGTTTGGGGGGACAATGTGCTAGGCAGGGTCTCAGTAAAGACATAGCATCTGTCTCCAGGAGTCAAAAGGCAATACGTCTAGAAGCAGGGCAAAGAATAACATGCAAGTACTCTCACGTTCTGCCCTGGGCCCTATCTGAATGTGTTACCTTCCCTCAAACTCAAACCAAAATACAAGGTGACTAGCTTTACCTCCCTCTCTTTAACATGGAAACTGCTAAGATCATCAAAGTCTAGTTGGCTACGATCAGAGAAGATGGTTTTTAGTAAAGTTGGTCCTACAATATACGCAACAGGTAAAAATGTTTCTTGGCATTCCAGCACAGAAAAAACAAAGTCACAAAGAGAAGGGGAAATCAGGTGTAGTAAATTGCTACATTGCCAAAACCTAGGTTTTAAGATTCTGCTTCCAACCCTGGAGAACTGCCACACCAATTTACAACACAGTGTTTTCCTTGGTACTTTGCTTTCCTATTACCAGGTGCTAAACTGGATAGGTTTCACGTTTGCCTCTCACACAAAAATCTTGGATCTTTGAAATAATAATTCATGCGTTCAGATGTTGCACAAATAACCGTGTTGTGTTTGCCAATTATTCTCTGCTTGTCTGTTGTTAACAAACCACACAATTTCTAGTTTCCTGTGATAAATTTAAGCATAATTATCTTGCTATCTTAGAGGTATAAATATAATTAAACCAGGGAAACATAGTAGTAATTAGCAGGTAGATACCAAACACACTAAGTTGATCCCAAGTGCTTCTGTATGACACTAATCATGTCACATGGTATTTTTATTTCTTCAATACTTCCCTTAATATCTCTGCGAACAGCCATGTGAAACTGATTATCTTGTACGTTATTGACTGGGGCCTTCAACTTAAATTGACTTTGCAGCTTGCAAGGCAATCACGAATCTTGCATGGTTGCAGAGATGTGACAATTTCATTCCTAGATAACAATGCAAATCTGAGACTAAGCTCTGAATAACAATTGTAGTCACTCACACCAAAGTAGATGTATGTTAAATTGCATTGCTTGGTGAATTTTTTGAGATAGCAGAGATTCCTATGCCCTGCATCGACTTCCTGACAGGAAACATCATCTGCCAAACTTCCTGCTTGCCACAGTGGGGAAGAAGAAGACAATAAACATTTTCTTTACTAGGGCCATTGCATGGCACAGGACATCTGTGGGGAACCTCTCCCAGCTGAGCAGGAAGAACAGTGAACAAACAGCAAAAGGGGGTCAAAAGAGGCAAGTACAGGAAGGAGGACAAGTTCAAAACGTGGGACCTCTGAAAACAATTCTCCTGGACATCCCTTCCTTTCCTAACATAGTATGAAGCTGAAACTAACATGATTTTGTGGGTATCCTTGTACTTTCTGAAGGCATAGAACAGTCCAACAAATAATAGTTTTTAAAGCCCACAGAAGTATCCACGTTTTACAGGAAAAATAGGGACTTATAAAACATATCCTGACATACAGCAGTAATATGTCTTCCTAATGGGCAAAGCCAAAATGTCAGAGCTGTTAGGTCACATACACCTCTCTATAGAGAAAGGAAAGAAGGTAAAGGCCCAGTGCATCAAAAAAGCTATTGCTCATGCAAATACACACATGAAAGCAGCAGTTTTGTCTGACTGTTAACAGAAGCTCTACTGGCTTTTCTTCTCCCTGGGGCTCATTCCCACTTCATCTGCTAATATAGCAAGTTACATTGAATTGATTCTCATCAAAGTTTGTTGATGAGGATCCAGACTTTCAAGCTGGCAGCAAGCCTTGAGTACGGATTTGTCACAATCATAAGCAAGGCTGAGTTATTTTGAATAAACATAGGCTCCCCTGGTGCAGTGCCAATTTGCCATCTGAATATGAGAAGTATAGTTATGGGTAGTAAATGCCAGGACACTAAAAGCTTGGAGACTTCTGAAAACCGTACCGTGAGTCAGCTCCCCTATCCTGTGAGCCTAAGCAAAGCAAAGGAGAGAAAAATGCTGGATGGTATTTGCATTTCAAAAGCATTTGCATTTAATTTAATGATATTTGTAATGGATTCAGTGAATAAGCTGCAGTGAGTTTCAACAAACCCTTTTATACCTAAGCAAACCTGGGCTCCCAAAGGGGTTGCCAGCTCAAGTTAAAGGCCCAAGCAAAGCAGACATTTACGTGCAGGAGCAGACTGCTACCGGGACAATGACATGGTCCTGTTGCCCACCGTTTGCAATGCCAGGCTGCGGTCCGCTGCTGCCCACAGCATGAGAGAGCTCCACATGAATGGGGCAGCTGTAACTGCTGTCTGGGAAGATTCAAAGGAGGAAGACTCCTTTTTCAGAAGTGGCCACTCTCTCATGCTTCCAGGGTGAGAAGGAAAAGCAAACCTGGCTTTCAGAGACTTACCTTTGCATCCTCCCCTGTCTGCATACCCCAAGGCACCTCTCCCAGGCCATGGTGTCTCACCTCCAGGGCAGCAGAATTCACTGCTACCTGAGCAGCCAAACAGGAGGACATCTGTTTAAAGGTTAAATGCCCTCACACTGGTAATAGGTGCTATTTGTATAGCCATGCAAATAAAAGTGAGCCTATAGAGTCAGTGAGGAGTGCATTAGGCTCTGGTTGCTTTGCTGGCAGACAACTGGTTTTTGAAGGGCAGCAGATGCCATGGCAGCGTGGCTGATGCAGGATCTGAGATAAGGGCAGAAACAGGGCTCTTTAGCTAGCCAGTGTTTCTCATTCTGTGTTGGCACTGATGAGCCAGTGCCTGAACCCCAGCCAGCCGCTGACACACACACTGCACCTCCTGTAAGCACCAGCTGCAGCAATTGTCTCTGTGTACCATGGGGTGTGTAGGGTCCACCTTCACCCAGAGCCTGGGACAGGATGCACCCCTTACCCCAATGGCAGTGAGCAGTAGTTTATGTCCAAGGTTATCATCAAACCTGGGAGATGCCTGGCACACAGTAGAGGAGGCCGAACACCTCACACTTGACAGTCCCTTGCCCATAAGCAGCTTTCTGTGAGCACCTCAGATATGAAAAATCTGTGTGCCTTTTTCTGAAAACCCAGTTTCATTTCTTACCTTTTTCAAGGCATCATGATGTGCATATTTCAGTGCTTAACCCCTGGCAAGATCCAGCAGCATGAGGGATCCCTTTTGAGCCCTTGACCTCTACAGGATTCCCTCCTCCTGCCCTGAGCACAGCTGCAGGCGCCTCATCTCTTCATTGCTCACCAGAGTTCCAGAACTAAGCTCTTCGACTCTGTATGTGCACAAACCCCAGCTTTACCCAGTAATGGGCTGAGATTTTTCTCATGTGTAGGGACACCATTTAGACTGCCACAAAAAAAAACCACCTTGCTCCCAAGAGCTCCTGTCTACCTGCTCTAGTTAGCTAAGAGAAACGACTTCTCATAGGGAGAGGAAAGAAGTGACTTTCCTTAGGAGAAGCGGCAGCAGAGAACAAACCTGGCTTGGTACAAGATTTCCTCTGAGGTTTTGTTGCTGCTAATCCCTCTTCTCTTGCTGCCTCCCACAGGTAACTGCTTTTTGTCAACAATTGGCAGATTTGAAGAGATGATTGGCAACAATCTCATCTTCTAAACAGTGAGTGCTGGACGAAGGATTCATCTGCCTGGGGAAAGTGAGGATATGTGACCATTCGTCAATCCTAGTGGATAACTTAGTGAAGCTAAGCTACCAAGCCATCAGCTGCTGCTTTCACAGCACCTCAGGCCTGGATCTACAATGCAAGTCTCTGACTGATGATCTCTAATGAGACTGATTTGACTGATGTCTCTGATCTAGCTCCCTTTTTTTTCCTGACATCTAAACTATCCAAACCATAAAGTTTCATCTTCCATTGCCTCACCTTGCTATAGTCTTCACAGGCTTGGCCCAAAACAGCGTTGTGCTCCTTGATCCAAGATTACAGACTGATCTGTCACTTCGACTCAGGATGAGACTTCTGTAATATCCTCAAAGTGATCTACTCTTGCTCTTCCTTCCCATGTAGGGAAAGGCTAGCTCTCCCCAGCACTTCAAAAGCTCATTTATTAAGCTGATTGAACAGTGAGCTGCACTAGGAATAAAAACCTGCAATACGAACTTCCAGTAACATAATGCAATTATTTCTAGCAGTAACCAGCCACACCTAAAGCACATCATGCTCCCCATGGTCATAGAGCAAGAACCGCTCTCTGCTGCAAGGTAAAGTCTTGTTTCACTTTGAACAAAATCCTTCCTCACTTCTAGTATGAGACTCTCCAGAGGAGAAAAGGCAGCGCTTTTTCTGGTGCAGAACAGCTGCTCCAACTCATTGATTCACGTGGGACACCCAGAAACCTGCACAATTCTGCTTTGTTACAGATGCTGTGACACAGAATGTGAAAAGCAGTTGCAATACTGCATTAGCACCTCAAAGTTTCTACCAGAACCAGGACAGTGTAGTGAGTAAGCTGGTAAAAAACACATTATGGTATAAGCTCTTCACCGGGCAAATGACAAACTAAACATGCAAGGCAGACATTATATTGAGCTATTTTGATGTTTAACTAGAGGACAACTGAGGTAAAGTGAAGAAAGTTTTCCACAGGAATGCAAACAATGCATTTCATTGCATGTACATGGGTCTTCAGTTAATGTATACTGATGCAGTTCTTGTGAATTAGATGCAAGATGCAAGCCTACTTTTACCTGAAAAAGGAGTATATGGAACAAAACCTATGTCTTAAAGCACTGTAACTGAATGTTGCTACCCTGACATCTCCAACTTCAATGCTATAGCAAGCATGGGCAACTCACAAGTAGGTGATGCCATTGTCTTATGTGTATGCAAAGAGCGAAATTAAGCCTTAAGTAGAAAGGTGTATCACTTAAGCCCTCAAAAGACACTTTAGC
>JANHGB010062741.1:0-14263 GCA_026283785.1 Coracopsis vasa
GCGCACCACCACCCAGTCGCCGTCGCAGATGGCGGCGTCGACCATGGAATCGCCCACCACGTCCAGCAGGAACAGGTCCCCGGAGCCGACGAGCTGCTCGGGCAGCGTCAGGACGTCCTCGATCTGCTCCTCGGCGGTGATCGGGACGCCGGCGGCGATCCGGCCCACCAGGGGGACCGTCACCGAGCTCGCGCTGAGCTCCGGGCCGGGAGCGGGCTCCGGGGAGCCGCTTGCCGAGAGAAGCGCGGGGCGGCCGCGATCCAAACGTCCTCCCTGCGCGGGAGCGGAGCGGACGAGGGGCACCCAGAGCGGCCCCTTGGGGGGCTCCGCTGGCGGGTGAGGGGGGCTGAGCAGCGGGGGCTCGTCAAGCCTGTGAGAGAGGGGGGAGCGCAGCGTGCCCGCACCGTCCCACCGGGAGAGAGCGGCAGATGTCGGCCTGCCATGTCACCTCCTCCCCCAAGTCATTTAGAGCTGGGTCGGCTCGGTTTTCCCACTAGGCGACAGAAGGAAAAGTAACAGAATCACACCAAAAGTAGAAAATAACGCTGTCCAGAGGCAGGGCTCATGCACAGGGTGCCTGTGTTTCTGTCCTGGAGCTGTGTGTTAGTTCCTAGTAATGAATCTCCTAAATAAAAACTAGTTTGTGAACCTTTAAGCCTTTTTCCCACAGACTTAACGAATCCCTATAAATCAAACTTGGCATTTCTGAACAAGACTGTGAACCCCTACGGAGAATAGCTAAGATGTAGGTGAGGCAATATCACAGAGGCTTCGAAAGACTGAAGTCACATGCTGCACCAGTCCAAACCACTGGCCAAAGGCCACACCAAAGTATGTCCAGAAGTCTTGCAAGTTGGACTTTAAATTAAGACAGACACAGCAAGAGAGAGAAACCAGTGCAGGAAGCTCCCCAGACCAGGCAGCAGCCTCTTCCCCCTGGGGTCCCTGGGCAAGCAGCCTCCAGGCATCCTCCTGCTCCCTCCGCACTGCAGCATCCCAAAACAGGTGAACCCGGGCTGTGAAAGAGCCATGGTTTAACTTGTGCCTTGACAGGTAAAAAGTTCTCTGAATAAAACTGTACGTAGTCCCTATAAAATCATATATCCTAGTAGGCATTTTGGACTTAAATAGACCAGTTACTGTGACAACTAGCAAGTAATTTCCATTTACCTAGAACAGACATGATTAATACTACCGATTATTAAAGGAATAGGTCTTTGCATCAAGTTGTAGAGAAAGATAAAAACTTTTTAACGTTTAACTATAAAAACCCTTTACTGATGTGAATCATGCTGAGCGCATCAAACTGCAAAAAGAAACTTCTGCTCAGTCTGATGTACCAGGGCTCAGATGATGGCGTAGGCACAGATCAAGCTTGGATGCTAGAAGAGCCCTGCTTTAAAGCCAGTCTCTTGATTCCAACTCGTGGAGAAAACGTGATCACTTAAAACTTGGCGTTAGTTAAAGCTTTCATCACCTTATCATAAAGTACCCCTCGGTACTTGAGGAAATCTGAACTGCCGCTGGGATGCGGTGCGGCAGCAGCCCACGCGGAGGTGATGCTGCAGCCTTTTGTTTCACTTCTACACAGTATCGTAGCACTGCAGAAGCCACGGAAAACTTTTGCGGCTCAGCGTGCTGTATTCCTGCTGTATTCCTACTGCATCCGTCCATCAGCAGGCTGCTGCTGTCAGCTCCTCCTGATTTGTTTGTAGGGGCACTTAAAGCATTTGGGATGAATTGTAACCCAGTCAAGTATTACTGGTACTGCAGCTTGCATAGTGTAACGTACTGAAAACGTAATTTGTTTGCATTATTGAGCATATGGATTTTTTTGTTGGAGTTTATATCATCCCCAACAATAAGGAGTTTATTTAAACAATATTTTTTTATTATTTAATTTCTTGTATGAATTGTTCTGAAGTTTTAATTTCTGTTAATGATATGAATCAGTCAGGTTTTTTCACTTTGGTAGATGGGTGAGATCCCTGTGCCACGTTATTTCTGCCTCTCTTGGAACTGCTGCTTCCCCAGGCAAACGCCTTGGAGCACGCCTGGTCCCAGGCTGGGCTTTGTGTCAGGCTCAGAGTCAGATCAGGCATCAGCAAAGGACAAAAGCATAGAAAAGTTCAGTGATGTTTCTAGAAGAGCACTGGCTGTTAGCAGCGTCTCTTATACTTTATTTTTTTCAACCAGCAAAGTATCAAGGTGCTGAAAACACTTGCTGAAGAGCCAAACGTTTGCAGAAACAAAAATCACTTTCTTCTCCTTCGCGCTTCATAACTACGGAGGTGGCTGTTCTTTAAAGCCCTGATTAATATAAATGAGTTGTAATTTTCTGACCAAGCCATCCTAGCTCCCATAGATTACTCCATTGGCAGACATGTGGGCTCCACAGCTGTCCCTTCATTTGTGTATGAAATGGAAACACTGGTGGCATTTGTAGGTTACCATAGTTACACGAACAATACACGTGTGAGGCTTCATCCTGCCAAGCTCCAGATTTTTTCCTGGCAGACATTTTGTAGACTCAGGACTGAAGAAAATCTATGTAAAGTTTTTGGAAGCACATAAATCCATTTCTCGTCCTATCTGTTTATATAATGCTAATTAACAGGGAACCCACATTTCAGCCTCACGACAGCTGATTTTTGCATCTTCTCCCAGTTGGAAATGCCACTGTGGGAGATGCATGATGCTCCCAGGAACCATAAATTCCAAGCTCCAGTCAAGAGCATTTAAGTTATTAGCAGGGTCAGGCCTTAAATGCTGTGGCATATACAAACCACATCTTAGAAATAACTCTCAGCACAGCAAGGTCTCCACAAAACAGAACTCTGGAGTCAAGCTAGTTTTTCTCCTGGTTGTGGTATGCAGGTTGGCAATGCCTGTTGGGTTCCTGGGGAGCAGAGCCAGTCCCCACCATGCCTGCTCCGTGAGGAGCACCTGCACAAATTCAAGAAAGAGCACTGAAAAGTATTCCCATACTCTGTTTTGTCTCTCCAATTAACACATACCCACTATGGGAGGAAAGATGAGCAACAGTAAAGAAAATCATGGAGCTGACTTAGAAACTGGTTTTGTTGGTATGTCATAAACGCAGCAACTAATGGTGTTTCTCTAGGAGTTGGAGTGCTTAAAATCTGCGAAGAGAAATCAAAGTAGTCCGTTGATAAGAAACCAGTCTACTGAGGATGTGCTTCAGTTTAGTCAGTAACTTTCCCAGTCTCAGTCTTTTCCTGTAGTTAAGTAATTAAGCTAATGGACTTCATAAGGTCAGGAACAGAAACCTGACCTTATGGTTTAAGAGGCAGGTTTAAGAGGCACCTAGATTAAAGTCCTAGTAAACCACATTCTCTTACTCCTTGCTGCTTAAAGCCCTGCAACTGTATTCAAATTCATTTTGCTATTTAGATGCTGTCTTTCATTTTTCTGCATATGGCACTGAAGGAAAATACTGGATTGGCCTATTTTGGATTGGCCTAATTCTCCTCCTGTTGAAGGCAGCAGAAGTCTTTGGCATCAGTGGGAACAGAATTAGACTCTGCTCTTAAATTCTACTGCAAAATGTTTTTATAACTTCACCTTCTAATTCATAAGATCTTCATCTGGTGATACAAGCCAGCATTTCCTTGACTTCCAGCTGGCTGACTTATCAAAAGAACAGGGCCTGGTTTTCACATGGACCACAGTTTTCTAAAGGTCAAGTTTGAGATGGAGCGGATACCTACTGCTTTTTTCTTCTTAACTTAAAGAACAACAGGGCAAAGCAATTGTAAGTAACGGCCTTGAAATATTTAACAGGATGCTGTACTGAGAATGCACAAGAGTCATAAAAGTGCCGTAGAGAAACAGCTCTTTCCCTTATTTTATTAGGTACCAAGGTCTTGCTGTGTAATTCTCTCACCTAAGCTGCTGCCCTTTAGTCCTCTGTGGTAATACAGGGCAGTATTTTTCTTGGCCACTTCACAAACTGAAGGGGTCCATTTAACACTGGAGGCAAGGGTTGCTCATGGGTTTTGTTTAGAAATTCTAGAGATTGTCAGCATCGCGTTTCCAGGTATTTAATATAACAAACTGATGATTCCAGCAATTTATCCATCTGTCAGCTTTGATTAGAGCAGGAGTCCCAACCGCTTTTTGAAGCCAAGCCCCCCTCAAGGTATCTGTCAGGGTTTGCCTTTTTCTGGTTACTCCAGTGTTACTGAATGCCGGGGTGGCAGCAGAGCTGTTCCCACCAATGGTGAGGTGAGGTGCAGCCATGTCCCACGAGGCAGAGGAGGAGGCAGGGATGGGCATTGTGTGGAGGGGGCTCTTCTTATGTCAGAAGGCAGCAAAACCCTAGGCTGGTATCAGGGTGTGTGCTGCTCTTTATGCATGATGCTCCAGGAACAGGCCTACAGGGGGGTCTACCACTGCCCTGTCTGTGTCCCAGTGGGACAGCTCAGCCCGATTTCCCAGGGACCATCAGCAGGGAAGTTTGCCCACTTTTGGGACCAGCATCATCAGCTAGGAGTCACTTGCATCATCTCTAAAGACTTGCTTTTGTAGAGAAGCAGGAGGTCTGGAGTCTGATGTATCACACACTCCTCAATGCATAATGTTATTGGATTTATAACAATTTTTTGTACAGTTGATGTAACTTCAGTCAGCAAGAAAAACACGATCTTTGGAGTTTGTCTTTATGCAAAGACTGGATTCACACTAAACTCCTTGCTAACCCCCAGCTGCAGCAGCAGGACAAGCTCTGCAGAGGGCACCTCAGCTTCCACTCAGCTCCCTGGGCAGTCAGACCCCCCCCATATCCATGTGGTCCAAAAACTTGGTCCACCTGGACTAAGCCAGATTTTCTGCAGTTTTCAGGGTTTGGCCAGCAACACAGTGATGAATCAAGTAACTTCTGAGAAACACATGGAAGTTTTTTGGAGAGAATTACTGAGCTTGTTAAAATCTGGTAAAACAGCCTTTTATCTTGTGCTTCGGTGGTCTGTTGGGTTTTTGTTGGGGTTTTTTTTTATAGAGTATGACTCAAAGCTTGGATTGTCTTTTTGTAATTTGAAAGTATTTATCATCGATGTAGTGAATCCCGTATTTTCTGTTATTTCATGCATCATATAATTTATTTGATTAAGCAAGTCCAAAAATACCTGGTAAATGCATACCTTTCTAATGTGCTGCATGTAATTACCAGGATGCAGATGAGCTACTGATTGGCTTTGCTAAATTTTCAAATTACAGATGATCCATCATTCTAACAGAAATAGAGTAAATATTGATAATTACAGAGATCCCCCGCTCATAATGGGCAAAAGTAACTTGTTTTATCCATAGATGAACCACCAGTTAAGTGAACCAGTTGCAAAAGAAGTTTTTAAATAGCTGCTTGAAAACAGGTCTTTAAAATGGTTTTATCATAGTATAAGGCACCACGTAAAACAAGGTAAGTGTTCTTTATAAATCCAGTGACAAATAGGTTTTCCTTTATCTTTCTGCTTCCTTCAAGTGAAACAAGTCTAGAGTATACAAATTAAACATCGCTGTCCCCGAAAGAATCATCGTCATTAGGTGAAGACTTTATCTAGGAAACATCAATTGTAAGAGAAATAATATCTCCTATGTGTTCTGCAATAGGCAGCAATTTTAGGACTTCTGTGTTTTGCAGGCACTTACGAAATAAACCCATCTGTGGAAAAACTGCTGAGTTTGCCAAGACAAGACTGAGGACTAAAGCTAGAGAACAATTTATAGGTCTGTTCTTAAACATACAAATACATTAAACATGACGAATTTCCTCTTTTTCATGAACTTCGCAAAGCAGGATTGTGATCTGTTTTCTGCATGAAACGAAGTTAGTTTCAAAACATAGGTGATACTTGAGATAAAGAGAAATAGCTAAATACGGGCTACCAGCATTTTCATCATTCTCAGCTGAACAAGCCTTCCTTTCCTGCTGACATGCAGATGACCTGGTCCACGTTCCACACAATACTGAAACAGTTTTAGAATGAAATAATGATGGAAAACATACTCCATAAAGTATGTATTTTCTCAGCCCAGTGTAATGGGTTCTCAGTTGTGAGTGGAAGGAGGAGGTCTTCAGAAAAATTACAAAACTCCCCATAGAAGCCCATTCGAAAGTACAGAAAAACTTGTGAAAAGGGCCAGTGAGGTCATGTAATACCTAATACCTAATGGAGAGAAAGTAACTTTTTTCTTAGATCAGAGTAAAGCCTTAGGTCAGAGCAGCACCAAACCCAACTCTGTGGCCACTTAACGGAATTACTTCTGTCCTGTCTCAACTTGGTTGAGTTCCAAATCTTTGTCTTGATGCCAACAGCCTTTCTATTAGATCCTAGCACTTCCCATGATAAATCCATTTACTTTATTGTTGGTACATTCACAGCCTTGAGTGAACAGTAAGGTGTGTCTGTATCAGTCAATTCAATATATGGTTTTATTAACAGTTACATGTGAATGTAGCTCAGAAATAAAGAATTTAATCTTGCAAGCATGTAACTCCTAGAAAAAAATCAGTAAGACTCTCTTATGCTAAGGGCTGAAGATCTGTATAAGCATGCTACATGCATAAACTGCACAGATTTTTGTAGGCTACAACTACAGGTAGTTGTAGGCTAACAGCAAAACACAGTTTAATACTTATTCACTAATAATGGAAAACACATAGTACAGCCACAGGAAATGGAATTATTAAAATAGAGTGTAACAAGGACCAGAAAAGAACTCTCTTTTCTTGCTTGAAGATAAACAACTGAAGCTATAGATGGCTGGCTTATTACAGATCCATACACACACAGACGTACACACATTTTTTAATAACCAGTCCTATGTATTTCCTATAGCCAGTGCTATTATGCTGCATTTATAAATACATACTGAGATCCTGACTCATTTAATTTTTTATTTATTGGTTACCATCTCTAGCACAGAATGTTTTGGCATCCATTCTGGTAGTAACAACTTCTTACACACCGGGGTCTATCCCAACTGTGGGGGATCCTGAATGACTCATAAAACTGGAGTTTGATCTAGAACTGTGTAGGAAGCAAAATAATCACACTGCCAGAAAGGCAGTCAGCAAAAAGAAAGGAAGAGGATTTTCTGTTGCTTCATAAAATCCTGCGGAGTTCCTGGCATCCATATTTCTTGTGGTTAAAAATGTGTTTCATCTGCTCCTTATTTCATTATTACTAATACTTCATGTCCACTGGCAAAGCTGCCTGGGCTCTCAGAGTAGTCAAAAACCAAAAAGAAGATTCTACTCAAAATCCAACACAATCTTAATGCCCTTGTTCCTCTTTTAGAGCTATCTCTCCTTTTTTTCCTCTTTAATTGTTATTTAAGCTGTACTGATTTTGATAGATAATCTGTTTCTTACTATTTGAGTTGTTCTAGTATGAAATCCTCATGAGGTGGGTGCCCACATGGGTAAGAAGATGTTCGGATCCCTCCATGTGATTCTAAGTTCTCAAGCATGCCAAGACTGAATTCCATTTCTATCCTTTAAATATGATTAGAAGATGAAACAGTATTTCTTTAGTCTTGGTCTTCAGCCAGCAGATAGTCTAAATGCAAAAAATAGTTGGAACAGGCCTTCTAAAATTAGTTATGATTTTAGTATAGATTTTAGACACTGTACAAGCTAAAACCAATTAGGTTTAAATTCTCCCTCACATTTAAAATATACTGAAGGCTGTGAATGCATAACAGCATGTACAGGTGGAAATGAAAGGATGGCCCCAGAGGTCTGACCCCCATCCAGCTGCAGTTGGTTGCAGAAGGGAAGAGCTGCAAGGAAGGTCTCATGGAACTGGCTTTTAACCTGACAGTGGAAGTTACTTGTTTGGCTGTCAGGAAAGCTGATCTAGTTAAATAATTCTATCTGGTAGTTACATGGAATGAGAATAATGATCACAGATGTGATTTTTCTCCATAGAATGAAAGAAAAGCTTTAGTACTGCCTCCACACTGAAGAGAGACAAACCCTGTGTAGCAGGACATGAAAACTAAAGTCATGGGCACTGAAAGAACAGCCCATATTGTCCCAAGACTAATCTATTCTATGAAAATAAATGTAGTAAGAAAGCAGATAGTAAGTTGGGTTTATAGTGTAAGACTATTACTACTGTACAAACATATCTTGCCTTTCAGGTTTTCAAGGCTTGTAAAAGGTTTACATTTAAATAGACTATATAATTTGACAACCCACTGTTTAGAAAGTACTTATTATTCCTGATGTTTCTAATATGACTTGTTAATGGTAATTTGTAAGAGATTTTCGAACAGATGACAGAAGCTGGATTGCAATTCCATGGTTCATTTGATGGGCCATCAATACACAGTAGCTGCACTCTGCATGGTATCTAGCCTCTTGTACTCGAGATCAGTGTCTGAATGAAAATAATTCCTCTCTCTCCTGCAAACATACTTTAATATTTTAATGAAAACCACTGTATCAGATGCAAGTCTTAAGACTAAATCCCAATAAATTACAAATTTTTAAGATGTAATATGCTGTTCCTGCAGCACAGGCATTATGAATAGGATGCTCTTTGAATTTGTTCTGTGGAGATAAGAGTAGTATTTTTCAAAAGAATACAGATAAAGCATGCTAAGGTTGGCTTGAAATACAGCAAATCACATTCCCACCAGAGCTTTCCCTAAAATTAAACACTGAATTTATTTTGATGGAATGTGTATACAGACAAGAACAAAAAGTAGGTGTTATTTGCAGGGAAAAAACCTCCAAAGCTTAAATATTATAAATCCCTGAGGATGTGTTTTGAAGCTTTATAGCATTATTACATGTCCTATAGGCCCTTGTTTTTCTCTTTGCTTTTAATAACAAGCTCCCAATTTCAGATTTTGGTATGCTCTTTCAACTGACTCACATCATTTTCAGCCTGAATTTTCTGCATTTTACACAATTCAGGCTTGTAAATAGCTTATATCCTGATGACATCAGAGACTTTAAAAACCTCAATACAAAAGGCTTACTATCAAGCACAATTCCTCAGTATTTCTCTAAATGGACTCAAAGTCCAAGTGCTGTCTCTTTCTCCACGATGTACAAGGTCACTGATGCTCTTGACTGGCTTAAGCCTTGGTCTTAGTAACACAGTATTTTATACCAGGTTTTGTGTTGTGTTTACTTGTGTGATTTAGTGAGTGCATGTACGTATTCACGTTGTATTCACATTGTGGTATTTCAATGCCCCTCTCTCTCCTAAAGGACACTGTCAGAGGTTATTGTTCACTTGCAGTCTGACACCAATAGCTCAAGCTTCTCTCCATAGAAGAGGGGTGAATATAGAACTGCAAAGGCCTTACTGACACTCAGAGCAAGGCAAGACACTTTTTACCTCCAACATACACACAGCAACCTTTCCTTAGATTTGTCAAACTGTTTTAACTGAGTAATGAACTCAACCTGAGCTCATTACAGGCCAATTCATCTCCAGCATCACTTCCAGACTAAGCAGTTCTTCCAGCTAGCTCTTTCCCAGATCAACCAAGCCAACCTCTTTCAGCATCCCCTATCTAAACAAGCTCCTCCTTTCTCTGACTATGGAGGAACACTTTGTATTGATCCCAGTCTGAATTTGGTCTTCTTGATTGCTCTATTCTAGCTGAAGCTTCATCCCTACTTATGCCTTGGCAGTAATACTCTCTCACCACAGTAGACTCTAGATCCCTGGGCACAGTGGCTGGGCTGCATAATGTGTGTTTTCCTAATGACCCACCTGAATCAGGGTAAGTTTTCCTGAACTGACTGATGACAGGATGTTTATATGGCAGTAGTTTCACACACGATGATGATGGCAAAACAAGAAAGCTGCACAAGTCATTAGCAGAACATTAGCACAACAGACAATTTTCCAAAAGACTAGCTATATTACTTAGGCTCAATATATGCAAATATTTCTGTGGAGAGATGGGTAAGTTCTGTGGATCAGTGTGTGCTTCTGGCTCACAGCAAGTGCAAAATAAATTGCTTGGTTTAGCCTGAGGTAGTTTTCTTCATGTATCTGATCCCACAAACTTTTACCTGGGCACATTAAGTACATACGGCTGCCAACCAAAATCTGTGCTGATGCTACTTGCAATATGAAAGAAATCTTGCAAGAAAGAACCACTTAACTGTAGGGAGAGAAGATTTTCTGCAGTAGCACTGCTGTTTCGAAACAGACATCCAAATATCCATGTGCAAACTGTACTGTTTCTTTTTCAGCAATTGTTAATAGTGACAAGGAAGCTGTCAAGGAAGTGACAACACTTTGTCTTCCTATTACCAAGAAAAAAATGTTGAATATCTACTTCTTGTCTAGTTGGCATGTTAACTGTGAATGCTTTTCATGAACACTATTTCACTATTGTCCTTTCATATTGTTCTCTTACTGCATTGTGGGCTTAAATGTACTTTTTCTTTGGAGCACCTGAACAACTAGACTAAGTCTCACCAGTCCTCAGCAGACTATAGCTGCCAGTGCACACCTCTTCCCACCCCACAGGCAAGCTGAAATGAAGCATCTCCTGCTCCATAACCAAATACCCACCATTATGATTTCTTGGCCAAACAAATTCTCAATATTATGCAGTTTTCACAACCTAGCTGGAAAGGGAAACCTTACACAAACCTCCCCCCTGCATTTCCAGGGTGGGAAGCGCAGGAAGGGTGCTCACATTCCCTGCACACAAGAAACACAAACAAGCCAAGATCCCAGACATCTGCTGTGGGTTTCCTCACTGACAGAAATGTGTTTTCTTCATGCACTGGGTACTGAGAGGTCCCATGGAAAATGCATTTATTTAGCAACTAGTAAATAATTCCCTCCATATCTCTTGCATTAAATTAACCATTATTTCTGGTGGTGTCAAGTTAACAGCTGCTGTGAGTGGTGTTGTGGTTTGGTATACTAGCAAATATGAATTTAATGAATCAGAGGGAAGGCAGAGAATGCTAAAAGCTGTCCTTATCTCTTCCTCTCTGCCACCCCTTACTGTTTAAGGGAAGTTTCCTCACCTGGTGTTTCTAAAAGAAGTTTCTAACACAGAGCCAAAAGGAGCGCCAGCACTGCCCTGACCCATATTGAATACCATTGTCAGTAGAAAAAATAAAAGTGTTTTGTGATATGACTGTGTTCTAAGGGAGGTTTTGAGGTCTGAAATTCTCCCCTAATCCAAAAACCCTGGAGCTACTGCTCTGCCCCTGCTCTGGAACTTGTATTTCTATAAGAACCAACTACCTGGCCTTCAAAAGCCAAAATCTTCTGAACTGACCACCTGACTTGTCTTTCACTTGGTCTGCACTTGGCTACCAGGGACATACTGTAGTCATTTTAGATATTAAAAAAACAATACAAAAGGACCTCACTGGGTAAAAGGCTGAGATGCTGAGCAGGAAAGGGGCACACAGTCACACTCAAATTCTTCTCAGTTCAGACGCTCTGATTCCAGTGGGAGCTGGGAACTTTCCCAAGAGCCATGCCCTGTTCATCCACATGGGTTTGGTGATTATTCATTGGGAACCGCATACTGTCACAGATTTTGTTTTCAAAATCTGGTTGTCCTCCAGCTTATCCATAAAGAAAATAAAAATTGCCACATACATTATCTTGTCTAGTGCTCATGAGGAAAGATGTGATTATAATTCTAGATAGGACTTCAGAACCTGAGGAGTCTAACATTTGAGAAACACAGTGAAAAACACTCTGCTATTTTACTCCTTTGGACATTAAGGTGTCTGGGGCCAGTCCTGCCAACTGGAGAGCTGAGAAGGCATCCAGGGGTAAAGGGATGGCTGTTGGTGACCGCTCAGCAGTGGCAGAGAGCTGGCAGCTGCTTCTTGCAAACCTGAGTGCTGAGATGGTCAAGCATATCATACATAGATACAAAGAGCAGAGCAGAACAGCCACTTAAGTTCTGTAAAACCGCAGTGCACTGTCACTAACAGCGGCTGCCCCTCTCTAGCTCTTACCAGAGCGATGGATGGGGGTTTATAGCATCAGCAGTAGCCAAAGCAAAAGTCCATGACTCAGGTATTCCCTCCAGCTGTGACCTCTGGGCTGCTATTCACATAAGCACAGCACTAAAATGGACATGGGCATTTACTTTTTGATTACACTGGATTTCACTTGCAGCTTCATCCAAGCTGCCCTGCGCTGAGGGAGATTGGAGATAGTAAATGTGCAAGTCATTTCTAAAGAACATTTTCCAGTTAAAGAAAATTAAATCCATTTGCAGCAGAAAATAACCAGAGAAGAATCCCTAGTAACTTGTAAAATTGTATGTTCATAGTGATCACAACCCCAGAACCCTATTCAATAAAACTAGGAATGCCTTCTTACCAAGGATGAACAATGACTGTAATGTCCAAATAAGAGGATGCAAATATTCAACAAAGGAAAGATCAAATTTGATTTTCTTTTTTCAAAATCTAGATGTGCTCTGACATATTTTAAAGAAGCTTTGAAGTCTTTTTTTGGCAGTTTCAATTTTAAAGCATTACGTGATTCCTCATGTACATCAGAATCAGTAACAAACCACCATTACGGCCCATAACTTTATAAGGCACGGACTTCTTTCTCTTCATCTGCTTAGAAAAAAGTTACAGGAGGGACCCAAAGGCATGAACATTAGAAGCAGTATTGCCTCTGGTAGTGGCATCTGCTGCCCTTGATGGTGCTGCTCCTTTCTGAGCCAAGCTGCACAACAGGACCAGAGACATCTCCCTGTGCAAGGGAGAGCCCCCGAGTGACAGCAGCTCATGGCACCTCCAGAACTGGTCTAAAACTGTTACGGGGTGAGACTCCTGCCTGCATTATTAACTGGCAAATGCTGTAATTCCAAATGTCTGGAATTACATCAGTTAAACTTCAGATCTCCAATATTCCCAGAACTGTCTAGTTTGGGTTGGCTACAAATGTATTGTCACTGAGAGAAGCATCCACTGAAGTCACCATAGCTCAGTTTATCCCAGCCTCCCCATCATTCTGTGTTAATACACTCCTCACTATTACAGTGCCATTAGGATTTATTTCTTTAATGCACTTATGTCTTATTTCATTTTTCCATCACCTGAAAGTGATTTGAGAAGGAATGTTTGTTCTTCATCTGCTTGTTCTGCCTCCAGCATGTTCTTCTCAGCTCTCATTCAAGTCTCAGCTACCAGAGAGAGTACCTAACTCAACAGGGTCAAGTGCTTTCTGGCCAACATTCCTGTTTCCCTTCCTCCAAAATACAACCACAGAACAGATAACAGCATGCCAAAATAAAAACACTATTTGATGTGTTCTACTTATAACACATATATACTTATAGCATTATTATCATACTCTGAACTAAAATACTGTAATTTCATTATTTAATATGCTGATTAGATTTTGAAGTAAAACCACTGGAAAATGGCATTCCTGTCAGCACTATGCACATGACTATTTTGAAACTTAGTTTAAAAGCTGTATTTAGTTTTATTATTTTACATAGTGATATCTTTTGTAGGCTTGACTAGGTTGAGGCCTCCCTACTTTCTAGTTGAAAAAGATACAATCATTAGAGCATGAGGTTTGTGGTGTCACCTCGAATTTCAACAGGTCTGCTTTTTAAATCCTTGTTCAGATTCGTCACATGCCTTGCTAGTGAACGCTTTGTATTTAATTCAAAGCTTGTTGGACACGTGCACTAATCTGCTTCACCTTCACTGTCAGATACTGCAAAGGTGTACTTCATCTGCCAATACTGATGTGCACAACGAGCCAAGAGAAATACAGGCATGTGAAATCACCACCATGAGCACTGGCTGCAGAAAATCAGTTCATGCAGCGGCGCCACCACCGAAACAACATACTTCCGAATGGAAGGAGAGGCAGCCACTGTACTTAACAGGAGAGGACTGAATTGCACATTTCACACTTACACAAACAGAAACTCTCAAAAAATGCTTTTTACAGCAGCAGTAATAGATTGGTTTGCAGATAAAAAACTGTTTCCTGGAGCTTATTTTTTCAATAAAGTGATAACTAGAAAGATCTTACCAAGAAAATCCTTCCAATACCTAAAGGGGGCCGACTAGAAATCTGCAGAGGGACTTTGTACAAGGGCATGTAGGGACAGGACAAGGGGGAATGGCTTTAACCTGAAAGAGGGGAGATTTGGATTAGGCGTTAGGTAGTTCTTCCCTGTGAGGGTGCTGAGGCACTGGCACAGGTTGCCCAGAGAAGCTGTGGCTGCCCCATCCCTGGCAGTG
>JANHGB010062758.1:0-14518 GCA_026283785.1 Coracopsis vasa
TCATTATGTTGTGGGTAGGGCAGAGAGTGCAGGATGGCATAGAGAAGATGAACCTCAAGCAGTCAAACTGCAGAGGGCTGTTTTCATCATTCGAACAGACTGAAAAAGAAGAAGCTTTTCCTTTACTTAGAGGGAAAAGTAATTCCAAACTAATTCAAAACTATTATAAGTTAAAGGAAAGAATTATTGCCAGATGACAACAGCAGGAGAAATTAGCAGTAGATGAAACACATTTATGTTGAGGTATGCCACAGAGAGCAATTTTCTGTATCTCTGCGGTCATATTTCAAACGTCTTAAAAATGAGCCTAGTGAAGCAAGAGAAAATGAGGACATAAACATGGAGTTTCCCCAAGGCATTTTGTGGTGGTTAAGCCTAAGTCACTGGAGAGTTGAATCACTGCCTGCCCTGTGCCACAGCAAGCTGCTTATTCAGCCAAACCTACTGCTAAAACAAAATAACACATCTCTATGGTGCTGTGATAATGTGGAGCACTTAAAGGTCCAGCATTTCAGTTTCATTAGGAAAGGTTTGCCTGCACCTCCTACCTGTTTTATTACCAGAGCAGAAAGACAGCAAACAGCTCTCCAGCAAAAAATATATGGAAAAGAAAAAAGATGAAAATAAATACTGCTTCCATGAAAATGCTCAAAAGCATAAAAGCCTTTTTTCTTTCAAAAGCTGAAAACCTTCAAATGTTGAGATAAGTCTAGTAAAACCATGTCATTTGCCTAACAAATCATCTAGGAAGGTCACTAAATTGACCTTTGTTAGTTATTTTGTCATAAAGAGCCTGAAATATGTATCAAAGATCAAAGAAACAACTCAGCCTAGCCCTGTCCATCCTAACTCCATCTCTGACCCAGCCAGGTCCCTGTGACACTGCCTCTCACCTCTCCCAGCCAACCCAGAGTAAGCATGGGTTCTCTTACACTGATGAAACGCATTCTGCAAAGAGCCAGGCAGAAAGAAAAGAGGACCACAAACCACAAATGGTATTTCCCTGGTGCTTTCTATGCATCTTCCATGTCCCTCAAGGCACACTCCCCAGGAAGTTCTGTTGCAAGCAATGATTTGAACATAATGGAAGCAAACATAGAGCCAATTAATGATAGTCTGGGAAGACCATCTATCTATCCATTGTATCACAGAATGGATGTGAATGTACAGATAAGTGCATCAAGCTCTGTAGCCCCAACACAAGAAGGATGTGGATCTGCTGGAGTGAGTCCAGAGGAGGTCATGGAGATGCCCAAAGGGCTGGAGAACCTCTCCTATGGAGACAGGCTGAGAGAGCTGGGGTTGTTCAGCCTGAAGAGAAGGCAGCTCTGGGGAGACCTTAGAGCAGCTTCCAGCACCTAAATGGAGTGACAAGGAAAGTTGTAGAGGGACTTTTGACAAGGACATGAAGTGACAAGGCAAGGGGTAATGGCTTTAAACTGATCAATGGGAGATTTAAATAGATAACAGGAAGAAATTCTTCACCAAGAGACTGATGAGGACCTGGCACAGGTTGCTCAGAAAAGCTGTGGCTGCCCTATACCTGGCAGTGTTTAAGGCCAGGTTAGATAGGCCCTGGAGCAACCTGGTGTAGTGGAAGGTGCCCCTGCCTATGGTAGGAGGTTGGAACTGGACAGTCTTTGAGATCCCTTCCAATCGAAACCATTCTATGATTCTATAAATCATGGCTTTGCCTGCAAGATTGACAACTGCAGGTCAATCCATAGATAGAAACACAGCTCCAAAATTCATTCCAGGTCTAACTAGAGCAATCAATATCAGAATAAGTCCTTGGGCTTAATTCCACCCAACATGCACCCGATGCTCAACACCCACTTTTTGACGTTACCTCCTTTGTACAGCACCATCAGGACCTAGCTGGCCTCAGATCTATTGGCGTTGCCATAACATTATGATAAAGATATCAAAGACATAAGGATAGCACATTCTTGACCTGTTCCTCTGCTATCAAACCACACTGTCAGGAACGCTTCCACTTTCTCTGTCTCTTAAAGACCTCTGTAGCTCTTTCCAGCACCTGGGCAATGGGTGCGCTCTCTGGTGTGACATATCTAGGCTGTACTGACCTCCTTCCATGGTAAAAAAAAAAAATAATAAAAAATGGAAGTATTTCTGAATCTTAACTAAACTTTTTGTCTCAAACTTCTGAATTCCTGTGTGAAAACATGGTTCTAGCTTTTATTTTTTAGCACTAGAGGATTCCATAATAAACTGCAGTCATACATAAAGTCATGAAAAAGGAAACAGCTTCCCACCGCAACTAAGATGCCTTGATGTGGAACATATTCTAAACACAGAAAAAATGACAGCATGATTTTTTTTATCTTCTAAATGTCCTTGACATCTTACAGGGATTTATTTATTAATGTCTATTATGATCACACAGATAATACAAAAGCACAGCATTCTTCCATATTTTATAAAACAAGGAAAAAAGTCACTGCAGAAGCTGCTGTTAATTCTGTGCAAAGGGGAAACCAAAAAGTCTGACAGCTTTAGAAAGTAAGAAAATGACATTATGCACAGTAGTAAAGGTACAATAGTGTCTACTGCTAAATTATCATTCCCCTTTTCAGACCAGACATACTCTTTTTTTTTTTCCTGATAAGATGATAGAAAAACTCAGATTCCTAATTTTCTTCTATCACTTTAACACTTTTTCCACAAGTGTCTAAAACTTGTCAGCTCCTGCTTTTTCCTCATGTATAGGGCCCCACTATCACATAGAATATGGATTTACATTGAAAATCAGCAGTTCAGGGATCACTTTTGCCTGGTGATTTGCATGAGCCTAAGCATAATACTTTGCATCTTTATACACTTCCATGATTTTCTAGATCTTTATCCCAAGTACAGGCATGAAATTTATGATGTTAAATTGGAAAAGATACCAGTAATTCTTAGAGCAAAGACTGCCTCTCGTTTACCAGTATTCCTCTTTCTGGTTTATCCACTGCTCTTTCTCCCAGATGCCACTTACTGTTTTGTCCTTTGCAGGAGAGAGTCCCAGCACCCCAGCAGCACTGCAGCCATGGGGCTTTGTCCTCCAAGGGTTTTGCTCCAGGCATCTCTGACTATCAAGACACTCAAGAACTTGGCTGAGGAGCAGGAGCTCCAAGCACCAGAAAAAGAGGTGCTTATTCATTTTGCCTACCTCCAGAAACTATGTGATCCTCAAATATAAGTAGTCTGCCTGCTGCTGGTCTCTAAAGTATAGGTGCTTCACAGCTACCTGACTTAGAGTTCTGGTGGAAAATAGGTGCGAAAAATCTCATGTGCAGATGCTAAGCAAGATGAAGAAAGTGAGGAAGCTGAAACAATCTTTGGCAAGGAAGCTGGACTGTGTCAGGGATAATGAGTGACTGCAAGCAGAGACATCAAGGAGCTTTATTAAAAGAGCAAGAGAAGGCAAGAGGAAGGGAAAAGGAAGATAGTGAGTAGCTAGAGCAGGTAAAGCACAAAATAGGAAAGAAAACGCAGAGTGGTCCAAAAGCAAAGGTGAAGCTGGAAGGGAAAGTGGAGAAAAACAGTATAGGAGAAAAGGTTATCACCACTATCATCTAACCTGAAGCAGTGAAGCCTGGGAGTAACAGAAAGCTGCTGAAGATCAGTGCCTTATAAAAGACCTGGCTGACAGTTTGGACTCAAGTATTATTGTGCACAGCTGTGGTAGCAAGAGGGTGAGAAGAGAAGGTAGAGCAGCAGGGAGACATGATGGCAAGGGTGAGTGTGGTACATGGAAAGAGGGGCATTGGGTGTGTGGAGGGCAAAACCTTGATTTTCAGTGATTGGGGAGGATAGAAAATTAAAGTAGGCAGAAGGGATGTGTTGAGCTGATAGGGACTGTTGAAAGGGAAGAACATGTTGAGACGTGTGCACCAAATGTGTGGAGAGAGGAAAGGAAGCAGACAGCTTTGGGTGAAGGAAAGAATGATGCTGACTTGGTAATATCACCTTCATGCAAAATACATCAATAATCCTGCAAGCATGCTGCCCTACTCTGGTTTTAGGAAGCACGTGTATCTTGTGACCAGGCAGCTGAGGTCCGTCTCTGTTGAGTTCAAGTGTGACTAGCTCTTCAGACACATCTCTGATGTGGATGCCTAGAGCAGAAAGGCTGAACTTTCTGACTCAGGGAGTCTTTTTCTGATCCTATTCCCGATCCTATCCCCCCATTTCTTTTGAACATTTCCCAGCTGTATGCTTGATTGTCACATCTTCACTGACATACTTTGAACTCTCCAGGACTAGGCTTCTTCTGTGCTTCTGGGGTTATTTTCCCCTCCTTTCAGCATCTTCAAACTAAACATGAAAAATTAACTGAGATGAGAAAATTATGCCAAACCTGACTTGAAAAAAACTCTATTTCATAAGAAAACTAGAATTGAAGTTCTCTTACCATTTGTTTTTTGTAGATAGACATTAGTACTGGGCAGGATGCCAGAATTTGAGATGTTTTGAAACAGTAAAAACTTTTCCATTTTATGTGAATTACATTTTTAACATCTAAATTTTATGTCTTAGAAATCACTGGCAGGCATTAAATCATTTTAGACACCACAATTAAAATCAGCTTAATACTCACTCAAGATGAGTGTTCTATTGATAAGTAACAAACTAAGGTAACACTATAAAGACCAGAATAAAAATACAGTTGCAGGGTGCACAGCAAAATATTTAAATACATTATCTTTCTAAGGGTTGATATTTTTGCATGGAGCTGTACAACTCCTGGGATAGACTGCAGTATCCAAATGAAAATTCACAAAAAACAAAACGAAGCCCAGTTGCTTAGTATTCACTCCAAGAGATCAATTTCATTACAAACTCCAAAATTCTGTTAGAATCATAGAATAATTTGGGTTGGAAGGGACCTGTAAATTTCAGCTGCTCCAACACCCTGGCCATGGGCAGGGGCACCTTCCATTAGATCAGGTTGCTCCAAGCTCTATCCAACCTGGCCTTGAACACTGCCAGGTATAGGGCAGCCACAGCTTTCTCTGGGCAGCCTGTTCCAGGTCCTTACCATTTACTTGGTGAATTTCTTCCTGATATCTAATTAAATCTCCCCTCAGAGAGTTTAAAACCAGGTCAGTTTAAAGCCATTACCATTCGTTCTTGTCAAAATGCACCTCTGCAGCTTTCTTGTTGGCCCCTTTAGGCACTGGAAGCTGCTTTAAGGTCTCCCTGAAGCCTTCTCTTCTCCAGGCTGAACAACCCCAACTCTCAGCCTGCCTCCACAGGAGAGGTGTTCCAGCCCTCAGAGCATCTTCATCATCTCTTCTGGACTCACTCCAACAGGTCCACATCCTTTTTAAGTTGCGGCCCCCACTGAGAGCAGACTAGATGGGGAGAATCACCTCCCTTGACCTGCTGGTCATGCTGCTTATGATGCAGCCCAGTACATGCATAGCTTTTCGACTCTCACCTCCAGAATTAAAATCTCACAATGCAGGATTATCTTGTGCACTAGAGAAGGTTGGGAACAGACTTTTTTTCAAGCCAGGAAGCAATATTTTACTCAGCAAAGGTTTAACTCTACATATAACAAGAAAATAAGAATAAGAGTAAAAAAAAAAAATATATATATATATATATATACACATATATATAGTGTTATCCAGTGTGGAAAATTGCAAGATATCACACTGAAAAGTACGTTACAGAAACATGGGCTGAAGAGCCATTGTGCAGGCTGCAGTTCTGCAGGACATGATCTGCATATTACTGTGAGTCACAAACTAAATCAGAAATGTCATGTTATTGCAAAGATGACAAACAGTCCTTGGAATGTCTCAGTTGCAGTAAAGACTTCAAAATCAGAGAAGTAACCCCCCGTTTCCCTCCAGTGTTGCATACAGTTTACATCAGTGTCCTTACTAACAATATGGGCTATTGGGACTGAGGCCAGATAAAGGCAATGGGCAGAATAAAAAACAAAATCAACAACAATGACAACAGCAACAGCAACAACCACCACCACCACCACCACCACCCGCCAAACCAAATGAAAACATGTATGACCTACAAGGGAAAAAACAAAGGAACAAACAAATGAGGATTTTTAAACCAAAAGAAAGAAGGTAAGTCAGATGGGTAAACACAACAGTTTTCAAGGTTATAAAGGGCTGTTGTATGCTCATAAATTCTAGGACAATAAATTATATGCTTAAATTTCAGGAAGGAAGGCTGCAATTAATTCCAAATTGAAAATGAACTCTAACCGAGGAGTACTGAAACCCAGGAATCCATTGCCCAGGAGGTTTCAGACTTCCTGCCTCTGGATGTCTTCAGTAAGAAATCCACCCTTCTTCCAGAAAATACCAAGGTCTGGATTATCATTAGCTAGTACAGACAAACAGACTAGAAGCTTCTCAAGGTCTGTCCCAGTCCTACACATGAAAATTGGGCTGTACCTAAATGCAGAGCAGAATCCAAGTAAGTGAGCTAGGCACAAAGAACTCCTTAGTATATGGTATATTATGAACTCAATATTCCCTCTTTTTTCGTTTCCTTCCCTAATGCCAACCATCTCTAGAGGTTTCCAGTAACACTACTATACTGGATAACAGAAAGGCATACAACATAGCATGCCCAGTCTGTTTAAAAGATCCATTAATATCCCAGTAACAAGTTTGCTCAATGTTGAATTGGAGAAATGGTCTGATACCTAGTAAATCTGTCTCAACTGACATAGATTTAAAGCAGACCACATTGCTTTTCCAAAGCTAAAACTAAAACACAAAATTCGAGACTGTAATTACACAAGTCAGACGAAGGTATCTGATAGTAGGAAGTTCTTTAACTCAACAATGACATTATAGAGCAATCCAAGAGCTGGAAATTAAAATGGAAATGAAAACAAAACATTCAAGGGTGGGATAAGATATGAATTGAAAGGAAAGGTAGTTAGGAACTGAAAGAAACAGATTTGCTCAATTTTCCAGTGCTTCAAGACTTAGGACTGAAACTGGACATCTGGTAGAGAAAGAAAGGTAGGTCTTAGATCCACCTAGCTCTGTTCAGAGGTTGATAGAGAGGGGATTACTAAAACTCTTTAGGAATGAGATTTTCAGGTGAAAACCCTTTGCTGTATCATCCTACAAGATGAAAGATAAGTCCGGTAGGAACCAATTTGCTATCTGCCCTTACAAAGAGTTCCACACTCTTGTCTGACAGCAGATGTTGAGTGTTGGATGGTTTAGATGTGAAACTGTTTGGGTTAGAGATAGTTAGCTTTGACTGCTTCCCAAGGAGGAGTTGCCTTGGGGAACTGCTGCTTCACATAGTCTTTCAGACAGAAAGATGGCCAGACACACAAAGACATATGGATGCCTCACGTCTTTCAAAGATTCAAAAAGTGAGAGTTGTGCTGTGTTTATGTGGGTCAGTGCTACCATAAAACATTCCACACCAAATTACAGTGTTAGGAATATTCATGCTTCTCAGACACTATCCAATACACACCGGGTGCCATGCTTTACTCCTGCATTTGCTTGCTTACTTATTAAAATACACAAAGCATTATATTTATTTGGAGGGGACAATGAACAAGTAGGCTTAATTTCATTATCTCTGCTGCAGAAGTCCTGAGTGACCACCAGTGACCCATTTACTCACTTTGCACCTTTTTGAAATAGGATTAATAAAGACAGGAATCTGGTTTGTACTGCAACATACACACATTAATAATAAACATTAATAAACAGGCATTCTTGATTCAGGACCACTATGGATATATAATCTTTATTATTTATAAGCCACCAAAAATCTTGCTGAAAACTAAGTCACATTCCTTAACACAAAATATACTATGAATAACTGAGTTATTCATGCTCCTGCATTTGTGTTTAAGGGTCAATAACATAAGATGGGGTCTTGCCCATTCTTGCAAACAACTCTGGAGTTATTGCAGAATATAAATAATTTCTAACTTTTCTGTAAGAACAACAACAAGAGAAGTATACAAGAAAGTCTGACTCAATCTAATAGCTCATGCCTGGTTTTCAGTTTATCAATCCTCAAAATAGTAGCAATCTATTCCAGTGATCACGAAGAAAAGTATTTCTGCCTTTGTTCTGCTCTACTTGTAAGCTAAAGCTAATTAAAGCAACATGGCAAGAAAACATCCTGATGAATGATTGGGCTTTCTCTGCATCAACTATGCATTTTCCTGGTTCAGCAGAGGTTCAAAGACTGGCCACAAAAGTGCACAGGCCAATCTGAGTTGAAGGAAAGGATCAGAGGTGAAAGATGAATTGTGCAGACATCCGCTCCGCATTGTTCTCTTAACTGAAAAGATGAGCACAAATTCCATGCCCAAACACAGAAGGACATTCATTGATTACACCCAGATAACACCTACACAGGAACTGGAGAAGAAGATGCACATTTTGGCAGCCACGGTGTCAAGGTCAGATTTTCTGGGCATACATTTCTCAAAAGGAAACACACTCCATACAAGACATGATTCACAGTGTGCAAATGCATGGATCACATCCAATCCTGTCAGCCAATGCAAACTATCTCCAATGTCTCTCTAAAAAATTACAGGCGATAGCAGCAGTTAGTACCACAGTTAAGAGACAAAACTGTGCTATACTCCCCATCACTGATAAAGAGTCACAGTAAGGATGACAAAACATAGTCATGGGCATCACAGGTGCATCACTTCAGTGGCATATGGCACATTCCACTTCTTCCCTTGACTGTACCAAGACTGAAAAATGTAGATCTACCTATTTGTCTTTAAATTCAGATTTTCCTTGCATTCCTCCTATTTCTTTTTTCAGTGCCTATCACACATGTGGAAAGATGCTTCTAGATGAGCTTTATTCAACTTGAAGATGTTAGATGCAAATTCTGCTCTTACTTACATTGCACAAAATCCTACCAAACTCCAACAAAAAGATTTCTTTTTTCTCTAGATTTTTAAATTAAGAACTCAAAAGTTAAAAAGTTAAATTATTTAACTTTACAACGTCCTTCAGAAATACTAATCTATCACTGTACCATAGCCATAGTTCTGCCACACTGCCACACACATGGTTAGTGGTTACCGTTATTAGTTCTGCTTCCACCAGATATATAGTGATGCCAAATTCTGAATTCATATTGTCATCAAATTCATATCAAGTTGCCTGTTTAACCCAGGGAAGAACACAGCACACAGTTGTTTAATAATAGATGAGAGGATGGTTTGATATGACCTGAGATCCAGCATGAGCCTCTCCTCTGATTAAAAATGAAGTTTAAATCAATCCCTTTCCTACACAAAAAGAAACATTCACCAATTTCTGTCCTGACTGGAAAAGGCAGATCAACACTTACAACAGCTGTACCAGAAAATTCAATTACTGAATTGCCTAATTAAACTAGCAGCTGAGTTATAATGACTAAAAGAGATTTATTTGGGGGTGGGGTGGGGTGGTGGTGTTGTGGAGGTAGAGGGAAAAGGAGTTTGAACTTTTTGACACCAGAAGCCCTACGATTTCATCATAAATAATTCCAGAAAAAGACAGAAAAGAGGCAGGGGGGAGAGTGGAGAGGGGAAAAATAAGATTATCATAATGAACAAGATGGGGCAGCTGAGATACTGGTATGGACAACTGCCCAAACACTTTTTTCCCCATGTGCATCTCTGTGGATAATTCCTCACAGCAGAAACCCTCCATCCATACTTGTTCTCAGGGGTATGTAACACCTCTAGCAAGTAAATCACCGTCACAGCACCAGCATCAAATGCCATGCCTCTTTTATTAAACAAGCCTTGCAAGACTAGCTGAAAGTATTAGAGAATCACAGAATGATTTGGGTTAAAAGGGACCTTAAAGCTCATCTAATTCCAACCTTCTGCCACAGGCAGGGACACCTTCCACTAGACCAGGTTGCTCCAAGTCCCATCCAACCTGGCCTTGAACACTGCCGAGGACAGGACAGCCACAAATTCTCCACAGAGGACACTTAGACCATCTGATAAATCCCCAAAACATTGTATTTGCCTTCTGCCAATCGCTTTCACAAAACTGCTTCAGATTTTATTTCTAATCTTGCAGGTGTTTTCTAGAAAAAGTCGCACCTTCCCTCTGGCTAATTCAATGCAAATAAGTTCAAACAGCATCTACATTTTTATTTCTGTTCAAAACAAGCAATTCTCATCCAAATCAATGCAGACCTCTTACTTAGATGAACAAAATGTAATGTTTCATCTTTGAAATGCTAGCATATTATGTAATTAATTTAATATTCATGAACTTTAATACATGCAGATTTTTGCAGGGTTTTCTATTTGGTAACTGCATTAGGTTTATGGAACCTCCCTGAAAAATAAAACTTCTAAATTAAACAAAGCTTTAATAGAATTTACAACTGGAACTCAATTATGGCAAGCTATTTTTTATGCTTTGCAGCTAAGCTGATACTTTGCTGTCATTGGTTTATAAAAATAAATCATAAACTCCACAGAAATCATTAAAATATATGCAATTACAATTCTCAAGACAGCACTAAAGAAAAATAGAGCAGGAAACAGAATTGTAATTATGTTATTTTCTTTTCTGTCCCCAAGTCCCTGATATTGCATTTCTTCCACTTTTATCTTCAGTTTACTAGGCTCACAGTCTAGCTCACAGTTTAAACACATATTGGCCCTCTTAACAATCAGAAGCCTAATCCAGTAGACCTTTAAGCACAAGAACAATTTAACTGTGAGCACAGTAAATTCATCATCACTTAGAAGTCTTAAATTGAGCTTAGACATCTTTCATAAGAGATGCACAAAGAGCAGTATTTATGAACCTGCTACGTTCAGCAATCATCTCCAGTACATATGACACAAGAATAAGGTTTAAGAACAAGGTTCATCAGACAAGAATAGCCACCTACTTTAGCTTCCAAACCAAAGCACCACCAGACTGGGTGGAGATGTCCTCTCTTCTCCACTCACAACTCCTTCAACTGCTGTGCTACTCCCTTATGTGTAAAACTCCTCCTATGTCCTGTATTATGTGATTCATAAAGGCTTCTTCACTTTCAGAAAGAGTCCATAAATTATAAAATCTAATAAATATTTAATTTTATTTTTTGTCTGGGATCCTGGGGCTGTTCCTGATTTTCATATAGCTTACCACCAATCACAGTGATGAATATGTATGTATATGCACACACACACAAATTCCATAGACTAATGAAGAAAATTATGTCTTATACTGTCCCAGTCATCCCAGCCTGGTATCCCGTGATGAATTCCCAGCATGCTTGAACCAATCTTACAGATAACAAAACAAAAATAAATTAAAAACAAATAAATTTAACTGTATTTTGTACAGTCAAACAATAACAAGGCAAATACCCCAATGATTGTGTGATGTATTTAAAAGTAACCTTTGAACCTATGAAATCCTCAAACTCCCTGCTTAATTAGACAATTGACCTGATCAGGCTACGCTGCCTGCATAACCACCAAGTTTTCAGTGAGTCTGTTTTCATTGTTGTTTTTAAACAATGCTCAGCCAGAGTCTTGAAAATAGAACTGCATAAATAACCAACCTCGTAATTAAAGAACAGTTCCAGAAAGACTGCAGCAAAAGTAGAACAAGTGACTTCAGCACACTGATAAAGGCTGCAGGACAGAAAGGGTTTCCAACAGGAGAGAGGTACTGGAGTCCAGGACTGAAATAACCCATTCACCATATGCCTTTCTGAGGAAGCATGGAATCTCAGGAATCCTTCCCCATGTCAATGTAGGGCACCTGTGCTCAGGTCTACAGTCAGCTCCTGTGCCTAGATGTCTGGAAGTCTCTACTGCTGTTCAGCACCCTTGCGGGGGCTGAGGCGAGAGCAACACCAGGTTTGGCAACTGGGGTTATCTCCTGATTTTATTTTTTTGTCAAATCCTCTTAAAACCTCTTTCATCAGCCCTGCCACCAAATGGGGGTCACCTAGCTGGGAACAGCAGATGGCTGTGACACACCAAGCTACAGCTCCTGTCAGTGCTGCTATATGCACCTCTGCAGAGGAGGGACATTTTCCAACAGCCAGACACCAGTTTTGTTTTCATGTTTAAGTCAGTAAACCTGCAACCAGCAATACAGCAGTGCATTGGAGATGCAAATCAAGGACAAAGCTACATCAAGAAAACCATGGTTCCTCAGAATCACATAATAGTTTGGGTTGGAAGGGACACTAAAGGCCATCTAGTTCCAGGCCCCCTGCCATGGGCAGGGACACCTTCTACCAGACCAGGTTGCTCCAAGTCCCGTCCAATCTGGCCTTGAACACTGCCAAGGATGGGGCAGCCACAGGTTCTCTGGGCAACCTGTGTCAGGGCCTCACCACCCTCACAGGGAAGAACTTCTGCCTGAGATCTCATCTAAATCTCCCCTGTTAGAGTTTGGCGGTCTTTACTTTTCCTTATTACTGTGTTGCCTCCACACCACCTTAGGTGCCTGGGGCCCTTCACAGTTGCTAAAAGAAAAGCCTCTGGCAGCAGAAAACCCCGAAGCACTCCCCTGAAGGTAGTGCAAGCAGAAAATTCCTTGGTATCAGCTCTTTGGCACTCTTTATGTCAGTGCTTTTGCTTTCATGCATAGCTCATAACTATTTCAGTTAAGGTGCTGCTAAACAGCATCTTCCCTTCCCAGTCTTACTCTTCACAGAGAGCTCACACACTCATTACAGCCACCTTACAGATGTCCAAGTGACTGTAGCAAAGGTGCAGCAACCAGCCTCATCAGTTGTGCCAGCAAACAATGAGCACAGAGGGTCCGCAGGTCCAACATCACTGTCAATTCTACTGCTCTTCTGGAAAGAATAGAGACAAGAGTCTGACAATTCAAGTATGATGAATCCCTGCAGACACAGCTTCTAAACTGTGTCAGCATCAAAAAAACAAGCATAATAGTCAATAGATCTCACAGCTGGAAAAATATCTCCCTTCGATTACAGATGCTAGCAACAGGGTAGGAGAAGATGAGACACCAAAGCACATACAACTGCATTATAATCTCTGATATTTAGTAACAATATGTTTTACTGCATGGAAATACTCAACCATCTTACAGTGAACTCTTAACCAACACACATACTGTAAGCCTTCTAGCATGGGAGGATTTTTATGTATATCCCACAGAATCATAAAATTCAGGTCAGAAGAGACCTATAGAGGTCTCTGGTTCAGCCCTCACTCAAAGCAAGGCCAACTTTGAAGTTGGATATAATTTGAAAATCAGGTCAGGCTGCTCAGGACCTTGTCCAGTTGAGTTTTGATCTCTGAGGCTGGAGATCAAACGTCATCTCTGAATCCTTGTTTAAGCCTGTCCACTGCCATGGTAGATTTTATTCTCCTAGTACCTAATTAGTACTTCCCTTTTTGAAATGTGTGCACTGCATCTTAACCCATCACTGTGCAACTCAGAATTTCTCCAGCAGGACCATGGGGTCCTTCCCTGTAGAGCTGGTCAGTCCCCAGGCTGTGCTCATCCTTCTCTAGGGGCAGGGATTCCTGGCAGCCAATTTCTGCAGCATGTCCTGGCTACTCTGAGAAGCAGCCCTGAGCCTTCATTTAAGGAAATCTTGACTTACAGTATTTCCTACAGTTACACTCACATACACATATCATTTCTCCTTTCTTAACATTTGCTTTTTCACTTTTTTTGTTCTATGTTTGGCTGAATAGTTCACTGCCAGAACTGCAAAACTCCACCCAGCTGTCCCTGAATTACAGAGACCTTTCCTCAATATCCTTTTCCAAGTTCCCTTGCAGCAGGGCAGATGTTACCTCATCAAGCTTTTGGGATGCAGCAGTACTATTTGGTAGTCCTGTGCCTGCTGTTGGAAAGGAGTATCCAAAATCACTCAACATGAGGAGGCAGAGCACTATTATCATCCCCATCATCTCCATGAAAGGACATGTCATTGCACTGGAGCATGACCAGCCAACAGCATGGTCCATGGTTGGCAGTAGACAGAGCATCACTAAGTCAAGCACACCAGGAGTACTGCAGTTGCATACACAGCAGTAACTGTGGTCTGGCAGCTACTGATTGCAAACACCAAACCTGTTGTTGGGGAAAATGTTTCTCCATGTCCCTGGAGTGCTCAAAGTTATGTGATTCCCTGAGATGTGAAAAAGCAGAAGTAACAGTTGTGTACATTTATGCCTATTTTTAATGTATTTCCTTTGGTGGTGAGCAGACAGTAAGGACAAGCAGAGGGAGGAAGCCAAGGAATAATAAATGCAGAAGTGGTCAACTGCACAAAATTCACAGTCTAAACCTGATTCACTGCTTATCAGAAATGGAAAATGTTACTTGAAATCTGCATGACATGCATGCCAGGTCCTGCAGAGCTTTGCTAAGTCATCAGAACACAGCTCCTATCTTATAGCTGTATACAGCATAGAATAGATCAGATAAGCACACTGTCCTGGGTTCAGCAGTAGCAGTCTTTTTTCTCCTTCTTAGTAGCTGGTGCAGTGCTGTGTTTTTGACTTTCAGCC
>JANHGB010062759.1:0-63986 GCA_026283785.1 Coracopsis vasa
CCCCCCCCCCCCCCCCCCCCCCCCCCCCCCCCCCCCCCCCCCCCCCCCCCCCCCCCCAAAGTTACCACTGTCGTTTTGAAAGGATGGTATCCAGAAAAGAGACAACTGCCCTGCACAGCTGGCCAGGAGTTTTGTTGGGATGGTGTTAATCATGGAAACTATAGCAAAAACTTGCTGACTGCATCCAATTGCAAGAGCATAACACTCTGCCTTATATCTAGCCCTAATCAGCTTTGGCAGTTCACATTGGGTTTAGCAAATAGATGATTGCCAAAGAATCACTCCCAGTTATTGTCAAACATGGTTGGAGACCATATTTACTTTTTAAAGACAATTATTGATCTGCTGTTGCACAGTGGCCATCCATTTCATTTATTCCCTATGCACCTAAGAATAGTGTCACAAGTTTCCATTTTAATGAAATAAGATCATTAGGGCAATTGCCAGTTCCATGTGAGTTACTTTGACTCACCTGCTGCCTCACAGCCTTTCCCTCCATCACCAACTCCTGCAAAACCTGCTTGATCCCAGAATTCTTCTAAAATCAGGTGCTTCCTCAGGCACCAGAAGTTTGGAGGTAAATGTACCTTAGCTCCTGATCTCAGAACAATAATACACAAATCAAGCCATGAAGCATAACGGAAAAGTCAGACTATCTTTCACCATGTCATTGCCACAGTCACATTCAACACTTCTGCACAGAGTTGAAGAACCGTAACTTGAGCACAAGATTTGAATTTGTACTGAAAAATAACCATGACTTCTGAATAGAATTTGATTTCAAACATATTAACTGACCTTGCTTTTCTTGAGTACTTACGTGAGGTATGTTTCCTTCAAACTAGTCTATACAGAAAACAAATTTGGGGCCCACTACTCTATTTGGCTGATCACAAACCAGAAATATATTCCACAGTGAAGTAAATCCTTTTTGTAGAAAAAAGGTAGCTTTAGCACTCTACTTTCCTTTTGGGGTGAACACCATAGAATACTACTATACTTCTGGTAAAAAACAGAAAAAAAAAAACACAAAAAAACCCAACAAACAAACAAACCACAGCAAACTCTCATGCCCCCCCTTCAAAACAACAACAACAACAACAAAACAACCCACATATAAAATTATTCTGACTGATCCATCAGAACTCCAAGGCTTGCAGAACTTACAACTCATTGTATTTAAGCTGTCAGCTACAAAAATAGCACCAATACCATGTAATTCATGGGACCAAACATGTATCTTAGCACTTAATAGAAAGACAACAGGGAAGAATTGGATAATGACTCGCAGGCAAAAATGTGTTCTGTCCAGATTTTAAGCTACATCAAAAAAAAACCAAAAAAAACCCCAAACAACCAAAAAACATTCTTCAGCCAGCCTTAACTCCTTAACTATGATCTCTGTAGCTGTTCCTATGACAGAAAACAATGCTAGTGGTTCTTCATCTTCTTTGTACTAAGTTCAAACACCTCCATCAGTAGAACACTCACTGACAAGATCTTATCATCCCAGAACTATCCGTGCACAAAGACAGATTGCCCTGTCCTTATCAACTCCAGATTTCTTTGCATTGTCCCCTGAACTCAGCACTTCCAGAGCTGGACTCCAAGGATATTAAACTAGAGGAATTTCATCTCCAACCCAGTCTGGAAATCCGTATCTTATTCTATTAGACTTACTACAGTGGTCCACCTAGCCTTGTTTCGCTCCATTTCTGGGTGAGGTCAGCCCAGCAGCTCAATAAGACATAAAAAGAGGTCAGCAGTTTTCTACTTGTTCTCTTTGCTGAGTGGTGATGTATTTGTCCAGGGTGGTTCCCTCTGCATCCTCACTAGTTTTGAAACTCCTGTATGGTCACATCAAAGTTGCAGCCTCAGCCACAGCCGCTCCTATGACTGGTCACATGCAGGCTAGAAGGAGCACAGCTATTAAGGGAGCATTTACTGCCCTCACAGCCATTGCACATTCGCTAGAGCCAAGCAAGCAGACCAGATGAAGTATCTCCTTACTGCGATCATGTGAACTTACGTCCCTTCAAAGGACATAATTTCTGTTCAATGTCTATTCAAAGTCAGTAAAAAAAAAAAAAAATAAACCTAAAATGCAACTCAAAGTTATCACCACAATCATATCTGTCCAAACCTAAATTCTTACGTCAAAAATTACCGCGAGTTCTACTGGTTAAAACCCTAGAGGGTGATCAATATTTTTTATTAGCTTTTAGCATGCTACTCTTCAATTTCAGGGGCTATCGGTGGTGATTTTGAACCACTGATGGGAAAAGAAATAACTATTTTTGAGAAGGTAAGTAATTTCTTGTATTTGTAATAGCGATGTTCTGGGAGTTTCACCATCTTGAAAGTGAGCGGCTGTGCAAACAAAATGTAATAAATTCAGAAATCTGTTGAAGAGCACTATATAAGAAGGTCCCTAATAAATGGTAGGCAAATACTTTGTATCATTCATGTGCTTGCTCATATCAAATCAATTTTGGTTACAGAATATTACAAATTATTCCTTTCTTCAGCTGGCTTAATGACAACAATAAACCTACATGAGACTCTTTTTTTTTTGTCCATATCAGATTTTCACAAACTGTTTCTAGTATTGTCTTTTTTTTTTTTTTTTCCCTACAAAACTGTCTGGAGCATTTGAAAAAAAATTTCACTTCCATGCTATATGTTTTAAGGGAAGAAAAAGTAACCTGTTAGATTACCAGACCTACACTGCCCCTTCCAAGACTGTAATGGCTTGGAAAATGGACTATTTAGCAACTGATCTATACCTGTTCTTTATTAAATTTTAAGTGAAAACAATCACTGAACATTTTAATGGAAAAAAAAAAGGTCATTTTTTGAAACGTGGAGAACAAACATAACATTGTAAAAAAAAAAAACAACAACAACAAAAAAAACCAAAAAACCCCAATAACGTTACCAACTAAATTTAACAATCAGGTTTTTTTCTTCTGGCAGCTTCAGTAGAGGAAAAATTATACATCAGAAAATGTGAGTACTATTTTGCCAACATTTAACTATATACCCCTATAACCTGATAATTTCCCCGATCAGCAGAAATGATCCCATATTTCTGTTTATTGAACAAAAACCTGTGTAGTTCAGATTCCATAACGTGTTTGGGCAACATACATTCCTACACTGCTCACCAAATTCTTCACACTGCATAAATCAGCAAACAAACATTTTAAAGCTACAGAACACTAAAGCATTACATGGGCAGCACTGATCTGTGCATGGGAAATGAGGGTCCTCAGAAATCACCCTTAATACCTGTAAGTCACCAGGCTCAAAAGGATTGGTATAAAGGGAATGCTGTATGTCAGTTACTTTTCAAGGCCAAAACTTGCCATAACTTACCCAGACATCACCAACGCAATACATAATCAGTGGAAAGATGCAGACTGTTCAGGGAAGAGTTTTTGCCCTGGCTGCTCATCACCATTGCAGGTGAATGGAGATCATCTTGAGACTTCTGTGTTCTTCCCAGCTTCCACACCGACTGCCACAATTGAATGAAGGAAACAATATTGGGCTCTCCAGTGTTACAACTAAGCATTCTGAAAAAAGGCTCCATACTACTAAAAGGAAAGTGTTTATGTCATTTGCACCACTACTTGTGTTAGAACTTAATTCAGCTCAGGTCTCGTTTTGGTCACTATTAGGTCAAATTGGACCCCACAATAGAAATCTTTGATTGCTCTTTGTTGATCCTCCTATAAAAATGGCAATGTAAAGACTAGCAACAATTATTTTAATCTTATCACTATGAATGATTCTGTTTAGCTGATTCTTAACAAAATTTACTGTAGAAAATAATCCAAACCACAACTCATATTAAAAGTGATCAGTCAGAAAACAGGCACAGTATATACTGCCTCACTAAATCTGACATTTCTTTGCTAAGAGATTCAGTACTCTAAACTTCCCTAAAAGGTACTCCTCTTGAAAACCTGCTAACAAACGTCTGCATGAAATTATTCTCCAGGACTAAAATTTCAAGGGGTATGATTTTTTTCACACTATTGTTTGTAGAATTAGATCTAAAAAAAAAACCCGAGTAAGTCCACAGCTTGTACAAATACAGTTTATAGGAAAAACAGAGAGAGTAGGTTTCATGATCTTGGAAGAACAGTATTTCTGCAGACAGTTAGACATGAAACTCACAGTACACAGACACTAACAACATTCACAGATATATGAAAGTGTGGCACACCTGAGAAATCAACAAGATTTTGGTTTACACACAAAATACAAAGGCCTCTAAATAGCTATAACCAATCTGATTTAACTCATTTACACTAATGAAAGACCTGAAATCAATGCAGTTACCTGTGCTTCAAAAATCTTACACTGTTATCTGGAGCATTACAAGACCAGGTACTTTTTTTACAGATATCTTAGATATTCAACCCCGAAGTCATGAATGCATCAGACTTAATTATTTTAAAAGAGAGTTAAAATATTGATAACCCCTTGGCTGCAGAGAACAGCCAAACCCATGAACTCTGAAGACGGGCCCCAAAAGCTAGAGGGAAATTAAAATAATTGATTTTAATCACAAATTTATAATTGTTACTGTTAGTTATAGACTGTGACTGCTGATGCAATTTGGCTACCACACACCTCAGCAAGAAGGCATCCTCTCCCTCCCTAATAAAAAATGATGCTCCATGGCTGTGTCTAAGCTGCAGATCATCTTATTTTATTTCCCCTGGCCTGGATCCCAGGTATGCATCCTTGGTGTGCTCTATCCAGACCTCATCCTTGCATAGATTTCCTTTAGAAGATAACCCAATTGGTAGCTGAAGATAGATCATCGCAACCTGTGGTAAAGCTGTTGGTCTGCATAATCGAGATATCAAGATTAAAGCCACACCACCAATTGTCTCTGCTGCAAAGTTTAGACAATATTTTACATAAGTAACGGAGTAAAACTAATGGAGCCTGGATTCCTATGAACTTGTAGCTGTGGTTGGATTCTGTAATGTCTAATGAAACCCAAAAGAACTCTGTAGAGTGTTCATGATGCCTCTCTTGTGCAGATTCCCTGAAGTCTAATGCACCAGTTCACCTTGCAGCCACTTTGCCAGCATAGCTACTAGCAACAACTCTTTCATCTTCCATACTTTCCTAAGGCTTGTGGACACTTCATTCCTTCAGAAATACTACTCCTCTGATAAATTTTGCTTAAGTTTTCCAACGGTTAGGCCTTCATGAGGTTGTCTGGAAACACAGATAAACATGGTCAAAAACAGACACTATGATCTCGTTAGCCTCTTCCCTAGGAAATAGAGAGAAAAAAGATAGCATGCTTGCGGAACTATGTCCTGAACATGTTTCTGTCAAGTGGGCAGTTCTTAGTTTTAATATAAAACACCTACAGAATTAAACCTACTGTGATAGAATACAACTTATTTTGAAATGTGCGTCTGAGTACTGCAGTGCTTCTGAACTCAGGTTTTTAAGGCACTGACAAGAATGTACAGTATTTTTTCCCAATCTATTTCAATTACACTTATATAAGGGCAGAATAATGGCAAGATTAGTCTATTTTATCATGATTAAAACTTGATTAACATATTAAATAACCATTGTACACTAATTAACTCTGTTAAATGCAATGTCCAATACATTGTTCTACTTCTGTAGACTTCTAATGAAAAAGCTATTATCATGAGCATGATTACTTCTTTGTACAGGGCTTTTAGGATCTATCAGAGTTTCAGTCTGGACTGAATACTTAAAGGTATGATTTTGATTGGTTACTTGGTAAGACTGTATTAAATGTCTAGTTTCCTCTGTCACAAGTACTCACAGGAACTCAGAGATATGTAGCCTGATCTTCCTGTGTGCAAACATCATCTCAAAATACAAAATGTAAGCAGCAGTCCCTGAAAGCCAACCCATTTATGACAGGTTTTCAGCCAACTCTTAAATACAGCAGGAGGGGATTTGTGCACAAAAACATATGGACAGAACTGAAATTATTAAAAAAAGGATTTTTAAAATCTGCCTATCCATTTCACTTAACGTTTCAAATGTGCAATAGGTGATGACACAAAGTGCTCAAACCCAGGCTCGTCTAATGGAGGTGTCACTGGGAAGGTCCATGGTGACAAGGCAGGCACAAGGTCAAGCTAAGAAGTCAGTCCATGGGTCACAATCCAGATCAATGGGTCCCTTTTCCAGGCACGGCAGACATAGCTGTAGCTGAGCTGGGGACAGGTACACCTACAATATAACTCAAGCAGAAACTAAAGATCCAGGGCTGAATTTAAATAGAACTCCAGACCCCATGGGTAGAGGTTATAGCTAGAAACCCCACATAAGGGTGGTCAGGACCATTAAGAACTAATACACTGAGGGCCTTGACATAGTGCAAATGGGTCCTAGGCTATTTTGGGGTTTTTTTTTGCAAAAGGACAGAGTGTTATGCTTTTGAAGAAACACTTAAATTAACAAAGGATTCTCACAGGCTAAAAAAAAATGTGCACAGAGCATGATACCCCATGTACCCTTCTTATTCATTTGGCCTCACCATAAAGACTTCACATGTTGGTAGAATAGCATTTCTACCATTCATCAGATACCATTCACCTGACATTGATTATTACACATCTATCAATCACCTTCACTGGCCGCCCGGAGTTCTGTGTGCAAGAGATATAAAGGTGCCACACAGTAGCTAGGCTGCCCACGCCTGATAGCACTGCCTTCAAGAACACTCCTGCATCCCAACCAGCACCAGCAGAGCTCCTCCTCTGTCATACCACCTGGGTACATCCAAGGGGAAGATTTCCCTCTTGTCATACCATCTGTGTGATCAGATATCTGCACCCTTTTTCTTCCTTCACATGATCCAAGATAGGCCATTGCACACATTACGATTCCAGGATGCTGAGAGGTCTGCCTATGTGGGATGCAATTATAATGAATATTTTCATACAGCTCAACAGAAATGTAAATGTCAGCAACAAGTATCTTTGTCAGCTTTCCAAAGAATGAACAATATACTCATTCATGGTCAAAAGGGATTGCCTCTGCACACGATCTCTGCCTTCAGGCTTTAGGACAATGCCTTTTTAGTGGTCTCCATAAAAATCTTTGGTTTAAATTATGTTACTAATTGGCAGATTTTTTTAATTAGCACACCAAATGACAACCTTATTGCACAGGATATACAGTCATTGGGTTTTACTTTGAATTTCTTTTATTGTATAGAGTAAAAGAATCAGCAAGAAGAGGAACTGGTTACTACAAAAGCATGATAACTACTTCAGTCCCTAGGTATAAACATACAGTAATTAATCAATTAATGTAGCTCACATACATCAAGGAAAAGATACAGTATATATGATGAAGTCAGCATAATCCTTTTTTATAGTTTTATGAATGATCTAAGGTTGTAACTTGCTCAAGTTACTCCAGATTTACAGCAATACGTAAGCAGAGAGTAGAATTAGAACCTAAATGATAGAGCTAATCCACATTAATGAAAAAAAGGCAATCATTTCTGATAAACTTAAAAGATTTTGATACTCGCTGTGAAATAAAAAAGCATCATGCGTTCCCACAGTCAGAGCTCAAACCAGAAAAACAAACTTATTCAGCAATGAACCTTAAAAATTATGTATTCATGCCCATATAACTTTAGCATATGTTTACAACCCACCATTAGCTTGAATGCATATGGGAATAGAAACAAATTCTGCTGATTTTAGGAATAAGTTTAAATGGTCAAATACTCTTTAGCTTTCAATACTTTTTTAATGAAAAATGTTATCATAGAGGACATTTTCAGAAATAATTAACTACTACTAGGGAAGCACTTTTAGACCTTTGATAAACCATTTCATGTGTCATTCCTCCTCACCCTTTGCATTTCCAGTACACAATTCTTGGCTACGGCTTCACCAGAATGTTTGTACATACATAATTGTGTGTGTGTGTGTATATATATGCATGCACATTGTATGAATAAATCTATTGCTGTCTGCAGCTGTTAAAGGTAAACTTCAAGAAAATTTTCATCTCCTAAGTCCAAATGCACATCCTCAGTATCTAAGCTCCAAAATTGGAACACACATTTATAAAAATCAGTCTCTTTTCAAGGCCTCAGAATGCCTTTTTTTCTTCTCTGTGTCTCTCTCTCTTTTTTTTTAATTTTAATTACACGTCTTAACTTGCAATCTGGAGAATAAGAATAGAAAAGAGGATACATCGAACTGAATTTAAAGATGAGCAGAAGTCCATATGAATTTTGAGTCCACAAACTTCCTGTTTGGTAGCAGCATATGCTTCATGTTAAAGTGTGTGTTCACCAGCTAGCTCCCCTATCCATAGGCTTAAACTGGTAGTTCATGGAAATAAGTTATTTGATTCCTTGGAAACAATTAAACTGAATCAATTTCTGATTATCTTTGATCATGTTCCTTAAATTAAAAAAAAACCCAAAACATTTATTATTTCATAATGGGGTATTTATGATTTTGAACACTGCATATTTCTTATTCTCATCTGAAGACTTCTCCTGATGTATGTGGAGCTGTGTGGCACTGATTTCAGAATAAGCTTCTAAGTCAAGATGTGATCAGTTATATAGACAAGCTCACTGCACTTTCTTATATCTGAAATACCCCTGGAGGTTTTTACCATTTCTCAGTGTTATAGATGTTAATCTTTCTGGAGCTGAAATCCAAAATTACTGAACATAGAGTATCTCCTTACTCTAAGTACAGTACACAATAATCACAAGAATCCTATAACCAAAACCGCAAGAAACTAGCCCACAGTCTACTGAGGTCAAGGCCCATCATAAAGTTATATTCTTTCAAGGTCACAAGTTCATTCATTTCCTATGACTTTCCTCTCAAAATGCCTTCTTTGAGGAAAACAAATCTAAAAAACTATTCCATAATAACAGCAAAAATAATTTTAAATCTCAAACATATTCCATCTTAATGTATTGTATTGATACTTCTTTAAATTATTTTAGAAGTTATAGTAGTACAAAATTGATAAGCCCCCCCTATATATAATGAAGCCAAATCAAAGTCTTAACATGTCTCAATACAATCCAAAATGAAATCTTGATGCTTCAAACAAACACCAAAAAGAGGAATTAGAACCTTCTTAGGCTGAAAGAACAAGCTTTGACTAAAATGTTGATAGGTATTTTAGTGTGTAACTTGTAAAGTCATACCTCCCAAATACTCATGAAAACATCCCTATAGTCCAAACTGACTCAAAGGTCTGTGACTCAAAGCATTTCTTCAGCAATGAGGTTAAATCATTCACCTGAGCCGAGCTGAAAAACACAGCCACCTGTGCATATTGCCCCTAAACACACTGCTTTTGTACTTAAACTAAATCATACCTTGCTCACACCACCACAGACAATAACTGAAAATGAAAAGAACCTTGAGGAGAGGAAAGGGAGGCTGAGACACAGACACTTTATAGTCTTCAATAAATGGGAATGGATTCATATTTAAAGTTAGGCTGACACTGCTGCTAAACCACAGGACTGGGATTCAGCAGATTTGGGTTTCATTGCTGCCTGTGTCATAGACATTAAATGTGATTTTAGACAAGCCACCAAAACCTTAGTTCAGTTAGGTACTAACACACATTCACAAGAGACGAATTAGATGCTTATGTTAGGCAGGTGCTTAAAGCACCTTGCTCATTCAAGGCAAACCTTACCCTGTTTCCAGTCTTACAGCATAAAATGGGAATAAAGGTATTTCATATAAGTCTTTCCTCTTTTGATTGCCCACGTTTCAGAGCAAAGGCCCTTCCTTATTTGCTTGTCCCCTACTTTCTTTGTACATCACATGGCACAAAAAGGCTAGATTATTATAAGTCCTGGAGACCGTTAAATAAAGTAATTCAATAGTAAGCACTCGGCACACACTGCATACATTCTATACCAGAACCATTTCTTAGTATTAGCAACAACCTTTGGTAAAAGACAACATGTCAGTGTACTCTTAGGGAATTTGAACAGTTTTCTAATTAGTTTCCTAACATTTGTAGCACAAACCAAACATCAGCAAATTATGCTTAGAATACTTTGGAACACTTCCAACATCATTTTCTTCTCCACTCCCTCTTTTACTAGAAGACGCAGATATCCTTAAAAATCTCTCAAGAAATATTTCTTTAAAGAACACTTGCAGAAAAAGACATTTTTTTAATAAACTTTATTCTTTCATGCTTAGGGTTTGTCCTCAGCTGATCTTGTTTCAGGTCAAGAAGTGACCCAAAAAAAATGCAAAAAGCAGATACTCTACACTCCCTTCCTGAGAATAGCATTAAAGTGCCTTGTATTCAACAGAAGTCTCTCAAGAGCACTTATGAGATAGGGAGAGAGGAACACAAAGAAATTATTCATATACTCATTACCTTTAGTATTTACAGCATTACACTTAAAATGAGCACTTCACCATATTAAAAAAAAATCCATGCTACCTATTAAATTTTACATTGAAAGAAAACAAATCCAGTAAGTAATGCAGGACTATTTCAGAATATCTAATCACACAGAGTCACAATCCTGCTTAGGTCTGTCAGATTTAATTTAGGACTTTGGTCAAAGGTCTGGGTAAGAGTCCCATTCAAAGTCCACACTGCAGTTCACAGCATAGAGGCGAGATGTCTCCTTGCACAACTTTGTAGGAAGTAAGGCCAGTGTTGTCCTAGAGGGGGTCCAAAACACGACAGCTTTCTCAAACAACCCATAGTATTTGCAGATTTAAGAGCTAAGAAGAGGCCAAGTAATTCTGAAAAATTATCTCACCAAATCTTCAGATAATGTCATTAAGAAAACAACACCAACAGAAAACCCTTCTCCCAGAACTGGTTGTGGAGACTGCCTTCATAAAATTCAGAGGTGATCTGCGCTGACATCCACAACAACATCAAGCGCTGCAGTACAAAGCAGAGACTGAGGTTGTCAAATCAACCAACCAGATCTACCTACCACAACAGCATTAACTTGAATTTCACTTGCATGTTTAACATTATCTTTACTATGGTCTGGTGCTGTCTTCATACTACAGCATCTACACAGCAACATCTTTCACTAGCTCAGTTACCAGTCTCCCAATATAGACCCTGTAAAAGTCATTACGGTAATGTAATTTCTAGCACTTGCGTTTTCACTATAGCAAAATCTCACAGGGATCAGACCCACTTATGGTCTTAACTAAAACTAGCCATCTGACTTAATTAACATTTAGAATTCATCAAACCTTGCAGGGCTCATACTGGGCTCTGGGGCAGCTTGACAGTGCTCACACTGGGATCCTGCTGGGTGTATGTATCCGGTAGCAGAGTTATTCCACCAGATGACATGCTTGGTGTGAAAGCAAAAGAAGGACGAAACTAAAAATATCAGTTTCACAGTATCTCTGCATCGTGCAAAAAAACACATATCACAGGGAGTACAAGAGGCAGAAATCCTGGAAGCACCAGAAGCCAACAGAAGTGTACATCACCCTTGTAAGTTTGCTCCATAAATTTTAACCCAACAACAGTTGTGCCTTTGTTAAATACCTTTCTGTGTAATACAGGAAGTTCTGAATGTATTGTCCTTTCTCTACATCTATGCCTACTAATATTAGTAGCAGTATAAAGCTTTGTTTCTCTGAAGGTACCACAGACCATGGAAAAGAGACTTTGATTTGGGCCATCCAAAGTATCTAGATTTTTCAGGATTTAAGTTCTGTGCTCAGCAACAGAGCATTGAATGCTCCAATGGACAGACTGCTGGTGCTGGCTGCTTCAGCAGGATCTGGGGCAGACCTATGCAACTACACCCTCATTTTGTTTTCATGATCTTTTCGTAGCATATACTACACAAGCATGCTTTGCATTTCTTCCTTCTTTGTACCTGAGTGGCACCCAAGTAATACTCAAGTAACCACCAGAGGTACAGTATTTATTTTTTTTTTGAGGAACATAATGCGTGATGGTTTGGTTAATTAGACTTTATGAAGTGTTTTATTTTTCTGCACTATGTGAAAATGCAAGTGAATGCATAAACCCTAATCATTAAGTGCTAACATGAGATTAAAAACATCAAAGATGTTTAAATTCAGCAATATTGGAAAAAAGAAAGTCAGTTGCATAAATATACTTTCCCAACATGCAAAGTGCAATATAAATGCAAACTTCAAACATTTACCATGAATTTTCCCCACCATTTGAATTCTTACCTTCCTGGAGCTTCAAGAATTGTCTTGCATTTCAAGGTTCTCCGTTCTTTAGGGAGTCAATTTAATTCTTTATACTCTTTTTTGGTTTAGAAAAGGAAGGACCATAAGTCTTACAGTTTGTCATATTTGAAGACTCTAGTATTGTCAAGACACAAAGCCTGTACATTCATTTTACTGTATACCAGTTGCTGCAGGCACTGAGAAGGGGAGGTGCAAGTGCATGAGAAAGGCAAAAATGCTGAATTCTGGCACAGGTCTTTCCTCAGAGAATAAAAATTTCCTACGGGACAAGCAACGTATTTGGTGGCAGTGGAAATCTGACAACTCTATCTATCAATCCAGCCAAGTTTATCATGAGGTTTAAGCATTTCTTAACTGTCAAACTAAAACATGAACCTAGAAATAATAAAGTACATTCTGAAATATCTGCCAGAAAGCACACAGGGAAAAACAGATACAGAAGATGACTTCCAAACCATAAATAATATTTTTGCAGTCATGCTTGCATCCTTATTCCTGAAACCAATTTAGAAAACAATTGGACAGGGCACCCTGGGAATAAAGAATCATTTGCCATTAGACTTTAATGTGTGATTACTTAGTAATGTAATTGAAAGCATGACTGTAGCACATTGCCAGCTTTCTATTGCCAGGAGATTACATCGTAAATGATACTGAGTATTTCAAATCATTTTTTTATTCCATATTTGTTGTGACAAGAAGTTTTGCTTAATATTTGAATTCGTTTTTCTCAAATGCTACAGGATCAAGGGTTTGCAGGAAGGAGGGGTGGATGAGATAGCTTTCAGTATGTCATATTTCCTCATGCTAATCATGAAATAACTAATTACCATGATTGCGTTGGAAGATTTGTGGAAATGGCCAGAGATGTTTGAATGTGGTATGTATAACTGACACAGTGATGCACTTAGCACTCTATTTATGGCTCTTATACTGTGAATCAGAGTAAAATCTGAGAGCTATGTGCAACCTATGTCTACACAAAGAAGGCTGCACTGACAGCAGAGTTGCAGAAACTCAGGGCTCCACTTTGCATGGCCTCACAAGTCTTCATGGGCTTTCCTTCAACAACCGACAAGCCAAAAGTTGAGAAGGCTTTACTGGTAAGGGGAGCTTGTCCCTCCAGATCACCCGATATGGCTAAATCACCCTGCTCTACACAACTTTTTCTTTCTCCCCTCCCATCTGGTTTGCGCAAATTACTGTCAACATAAAACAATGAAGAGTTCAAGGGTTTTGTCCCACTCAGATTTGTGCCCATGTGGACTGGGGGATAAATCATGCCCTGCTTATCCTTATTCAAAGAACCTATGTCACCCCACCCACTGGAGGTACACCCCGAAGAATCTTGCCCAGCTCTGTAGTCCCTCTTTGCATGCACCATCTACAAACTCTAGTAGGCAAATTCAGTAGAACTATGCTGCCACAGGGCTATCATCGAATGCTATGCCATGCATACCTGACTGCTTGATGCCTTCGGAAACCCTAATGCATTTCAAATTTTAAGTCCTGAGGTTCTTGGGATTTAAAAGCTATTACGACCAGAGAATCCAGAGGAAACTGTGAGGAACTGAAATTCACAGTGATTTCCTTTCCCTTGCAGCCCATTCTTACACATTTTTCATCAACAAGCAGGGAACGAAGCTTGAGTAAGGATTCTGGCATTTGGCTCACAGACTTTGTTTTGTCTTTATTCTATTTTACTGAATATCAGATGACCACAGAGGCAATAGAGAACTCCAAGAACAGCGGATGTTTCAAAATAGGATTTATTGTTCACAGGCAACTGTCTCTCTTTTCTGTCACACCACTGGTACCGGAGCCAGGAAGGAAAGAATAAAACAATAACTGCAAGGTAGCAAGGAGTCTTTCCTTCATAGGCTGATTCTGGGCTTTCTCTACAGTAGAAAACATGACTGCATCTTAAATTCCCCCTTCAAGTACAACGTGCAATTCATTTTTCAAGAGAAACTTTTTATTACAAGACTTCTTATAAAACTTATTTGCTTCCCAGCTGCTTTTACATAGTTTCTTAAATTGTTTTCACAGTATTGAATGATTGGAACAAACCAGATTACTTCCTTCTAATTTGTCCTGGTGACCTACTGTATACGTTAATAAAGGGATATTTTTTCTGCCTGTAGCTCTGTTTTCTCTGCAGAAAGCTATACCAGTTGCATTAAAATACTTTTAACCTATTCAGTTCATGATAGTGGAAGTACCAGAGCCTTCTGGGCTTTGTAATATAATAGCACCCCTTTATCACGTTGAATGGTTTATTGGAACCAGCTTGTACAGATGATTTAGTTTACCATAGCGAGGCCACTACTGCAGGGCTCTAATCTCTGTTTGGGGACTCTTCTGTAATTTTTAATGTTCCCAGTTTGGCCTAGGAGTGGGTTTGGTTTTGGGGGATTTTGCTGGTTGAGATTTTTTTATTTGTTTTCTGTGGGTTTGTTTTTGCTTTGCTTCCTTCTAACTACATTATTTTTTTACATAACTTCAGTTATTATTTGCATTCTTTGCCCTCTTGATAAATTCTTAATATGAGAGCTGGTTCAGATAACATGCATTTTATGAGCAGATGAGTTCACTCATTTTCATCAAAACCAGGAGCTGGTATTGTCCAACAAAAGTCAGAAACATTTGCCAACTGTATTTATTGCATGTAGAAATACTAATATGAGAAATTTACTAGGACAAGAATCTTCATCATTCTACAGAAAAGTACAAGCTATGTCAGAGTTCTGAGACCTCACATGAACTGTGTCAGCTAACGAATGTGGCGATTTTATTTAGTAGCTAGCAAGAGTTAGATGCTGCTAGCGCAGCTCTTACACTAAGTCTGTGCATTTTAACCTACTTTTTGCTGTAAAAGAAGTAAATGAAATACAACCACCCACTTGTCCCAAACAAGTTTTGGAGTGCTCAAGGAAATAGTTAGCCAAACTATGCAAACAGCCTGTTGATCATCAAGTGCAAAAGTGCCTTGAAGTGTCTAGAACAAGCAGAATGTCAGCACCACCAATGGCAACAGTAACTGAGAAAATGAGACCACAGTTTATGCAGGTTACTCAGCAGTGAGGTATTCTCTACCCAATCTTTTAAGGACACCTACGGAGTACCACTGTAAGCCAGAGTTCTTCAGTATTCTGCAGTACTCTTCTCTTCCCTCTGGGGAGGGAACCCTACATCCTTGCACCAGGACCGTCCCACAAGCCTCTGGGAACCCAGGAGTTCCCATAGCCCTGCAGAAGGACTACAAATAGTGCAGCTGGAAGTACTACACTGAGCTGCCCAACCTTGCTTCCAGACCATGGTGTCGCTCCTTCAGGACAGGGAGGCCTTGTAAAGAGCCTCTACACCAACACATCCAGCTTCTCTCCTGGATCAGAGCATCTCCCCCCAAAAATGCAGGCAAGTTCAGTAAACTGTAAAATTGCAGGCATCTGTGATCAGTGTCTTGGTATCCAAATCCACTTAGCTTCTACACTGTCATTTGGTCTTAAACCATAACATGTTGGCAATAAAAAACACTCCTTACAGGGCATTTAATGGAATCTCTACACATCTACAGATAATCTCTGTCTAATCTCATAATATGAATCTATTTGAGCATATTAACAACTCTCAGTTTACAGAAGAGTATTCAAAACCATATCTCTACTTTCTACAGTTTATGATTACAGTTACATACAAAAGCATTTTAATTGCATTACAAATCAAGATTTTACTATGAATATATAAAAGAACATCCAAGTAGTCTCTGTGTTACATTGAAAATTTTTCTTAAGTGAAAGACTTTCGCAAATACTAGCATAAGATTTGCATTGGTACCAAAGAGATACTGACTTCACATTCCCTCTCACCCCAGCTAAGTGCAGTTGCCTCCTTTACCTTCAGCTGTCAAGAAGATGGGATTTGGCTAACAGTTTCATTCACCTTCGAAGATTTCCTAAAAGCACTTGCCTAGTGCACTTCTCCATCTCTTGAATAATTTTAATGAGGGACAGGCACAAGATGCGGAATTTCATAACCTTTATCTAAATACCCTAAAAAGAGTAAAAAAAAATTAAGGCAGTTTTGAGTCTCCTATTTTTTTACCCTCCAGAAGAAAATTTGACAGTAGAAAAGTCTCAGGCCAAACCTAAAAGAATTGCTAACCACCACTATATAAAATAACATGAGAAGAAAGGATATAAAGTAAAAGAGCAGAGACTAATTGGCTGTGACTTTCCAGAAGTGTGTTGACAGACAGAAGCAACAAGGGAAATCCCAATTGGGTGCAAGAAAAAATTTCCTCACAATAAGCATGGGTAGACATTGGAACAGCTGTCCAGAGAGGCAAACAACTTTCCACCTTTGCAGATTTCCAGATTCTTGTGTAAGTGCCTGACCATCATAATTCAACTTCAGAAAGAGCAAGCTGGGCAACCTTGAGCAGGAAGCAAGATCAGATGACCTCCAGAGATTCCCTCCAACCTAAAGCTTTCTATGATTCTTCTACTGCATGCCTACACACTCTCAGAGGAAGGGTAATAGTTATTGGTTACAGCCTCTGCAGTCACTGGTACAAAGGTCTCTGGGTACTGCCACTGGTACAGGGTACAAGCTCTACTATCACTGAGAAAATTGGAGAAAACTTAAGAAAATCAACCAAAAAGACCAAATGACAGACTTTCAAGAAAGTAAATTATTTCTGCTGTCTGATGTACAGCCATTATGTCTGGATGCAGAACTAGAAGAAATCTACATTGGCCTTGGACAGGATATTGCCCTGTGAATACCTTAGAAAATACAATCAAAGCAGCTACAGAGATGGGCATTCAGTAAATGTAGGAAATGGAAAAAGAGTCCACGTGATATGCATATTAAACCATTTTAACAAGTGTCCTTTCTTATTAAAACACTACCCTCATATATTGTCAAGGTCAGCAAAGCTGACCTTGTATATAACAACTAAACAAGTACCAGTTGTGAACATTAGATATCCAGAGCAGAGCTCATGTAGTTTAAATTCATATTATTTTCTTCTACTACATGACTTTTCTGGATCAGGTAATTCGAATTGGCCTGGACTCCCTCAAATCAGGGTAGCTTGTCCAATACAGATAAATTTCTTCTGGTGATATGCTGGTAATTGAGACCACCAAACACATTACTCTGTTGAACTCCTGTCACATGTGAATCCAGGTTCACAGTATTGGAAGCAAAGACATAATTCCAGTTGACCACAGAGCTTCCAGTATGTAAATTAGATTTGGCTGGTTCTGTGCAACAGAGCTATCAAGTGAACTGGTGAAACATACCATACGAAACCAGATACAACAGCCTGAAGTAAACTACAGTTAGTTTGTCAAACATTATAAATACAGATATGTTGACTTAAAAAAATTATCCCTGCCAGTTAGTCCAATTTGGAAAACTACTTAGGAATGTTAGCTCATGGCTCAAAAGTTTTGCCACAGTTACAACACATGGAATGTATTAAATGAATACTTCAAAATTCTTGTGGGATTCATTTTTTACTACAGGTCATGACAGGTTTTTTTATTTTCTCTCTTAAGCTTTTTGTCTTTTACTACCCATATCACTGTACACCAAGTGCAGGCTGGGTCTTGGAGAGCTCTAACTGCTCATTCAAATTCACAAGCCATTAAACACCATGATGTTCCCCAGTTCAACATCTATAAACCCACCAAACCACAGCTTTGTTACTTTGTGTTGATTTCTTCGTCTCACAACTGAAGTGAAGCAGTACTTAGCCGTGTTAGGAACATCATCTTGCTGCAAAGAAACATCACCAATTAAGCACTTGCTGATCAGAATTATCTGGGCAGCTACAGAGAAGCAAAGTAATCTCCTACAGTACTAGCACAGATATAATAGACTAATATAGTTTATCTATATCCACCTAGCCCCATTCAACGTAAAGAAATTACTCTCACTGAAGAGGGATTCCTCCAATTTGAAGATACAGTCAAGATCCCTAAAATATTTTGGATTATCAAAGAGCCTTCTGGCACATTTAAAATAAGTAACATTAGCTTCACCACCATCACTGAAATTGATAGTGGGAAATTACATCTAGAAGCTGGAACTCTATCAAAAAGAAATTCCTGTACAGCATCACTCTATGCTTTTAAACCACTGCTAGTTTTTGCCCCAGAGACAGGATATTCTTCAATGATGTGTGAAGTAATCTCTGCGTATAGTTTGTGGTTAGGTTTACAATTCTCTTTGCCATTCTTCAAGATAAAATGGTAGTAGCCAAAGGACTGAGTTTATATTAGAGTAGGGTGGTTTGGTTCTGCTTGTTTGTTTGTTACATTTTTGTCTCCACCAGAATCAGGTCTTCCTCTCTAAGAAGCTTTCCATTGAGCTGGCTGTCAGCAGCATGTAGTCTCAGGTTTTACCCCAGTGTCATAGAAACAGCAATGTGTCTTGCTGCACACATGCTTAAAGTGCTAAATCTTACAGTAAACTAACAAAAAATACAGATACATTGAGATCCTTTGTCTCATCAGTGTTAACTGGTTAATCCACATGAATTTCAAGTGTAACTTTTAAAACTCCTTGGTAAGATAACTTTTAGCCAATAATTCTTTTCAGAATACAGCTGCCCAAGGAACTATACAGAGCCACACTATATGGAAGCTTTTTCTTAAGAAAATTGGTAGCCCTCAAAAATTAGGATCAGGACATTTGATCTGGAATGTCCACAAAACCAGTATTAAGAGTGGTTAATTCTTGGGAAAAAATCTCTTGTTGAGGAGGATAGATACTGGATTTTGGCCAGAGTACCTTTCCATGGTTATACTGATGGCAATCACCCATCCTGAAGTCTTCAAATCACAAATCATCCCTAGCACTACATTGCACAATATCATGAGCAGTCATGATGCAGCAGAAGTGATATAATGCAGTACCTAAGCAACATTTTTCCAGCTGTTACTGACGCTGGCTTTGTTAAAGTCATTCTCTCCTATGAACATTACTGTAACAGTGGCAATCAAAAACCTAACACTTGCCTAAATATACCAGTCACCATTAAACGTGACGCAAAAGCAGTTCACAAAATGTTAAATACTTTTACCCATCAAGAACTCATACCTTTTTGCTGAGGGGCTCATTTAAAACATACTTGGTCCTTTTCTTCTCCCTTTTAACCCTGGTTATACTGTAAATAACATTGCTCAATAAGTATCAGTAAATGCCATTTTAACTATGACCACTGAATATGAAGAGCTACAGTTTAAAAATTGGCAGACTTTTTTTTATTATTATACATATACATGTATCAACATTGCTACATCTCAGTTTCAGAAATATATACAATTAGGAATCCCCCTGGAAAGCTGCCTTTAGTTGTATCTTCATAACTTATGTCTTTGATATAGATTTTAGTGACAAGAACAGTGGTATTGATGTTACCATCAACAGCAGGAAATTAATAAACATGAAAGACTAAAAGGTTATATTTTAAATTATGAGAAACTGTTGAAGACTCTTTCTTGTATGCCACAGTCAGAAATCAGCAACAAATTGAGCAACTCATGTCAGATACTCCTAAAGGAAGATGTTTCTAAATGGAAGAATAGAATCAGTTGATAATAGACAAGTCTGAGAGATTTTGGAAAAGTGTTGAACTGCTGGTAGGACAGGTTCAAATATGTACCTTTAAAAAATATAACAAAATAACATAAATCTGATTTCACTTGCTGACAAGCTTTAGCAGATGGATAGCATAGTTTAGTCAGACTATCAATCCAAAGATATTAAGGTGGACAGTCATGAGCAGTGCAGGTGAAAGAAGGATTAAGAAGAGATTAGGATTTCAACTAGAATCTGATCAGAAGTTTCCAGTAGAAACTTTTCTAACTTCTTTGCAAAAAGGCAAATTTTCAAAATATAAGCTTTAATAAAGAGTTGTGAATTTTCCATTCACAGTGAGGGACTGAAAAGGATGGAGCACTGGAGTGACTTTGCAATTTTGGAAAAGGGCAGTGATTCAGTGGAAATAAAGGACAGCCCTTCCTGTTTATCTTGGCCCAGGACCATTGGGGATCCCCTTCTTACCTTTCCTGCTGTCAAAAATGGAGCAACGGCAACAACAGGCTTGACACTGGTTTCAGCATCCCAACCACTGGCAGAAGAGAAAACCAGGTAAGCAAGAAAAAAAACATTATAAAAAACCCAAAGCGTACCAACTGCCTCAAGGGGGAAAGAAAATAAGGATATTTGGTGGTGGTGGTGTTATGAACTGTTTCCAAGGACACTTTGGAAATGTGCTTAAGGGAGTGGCATAAAACATTATTAGGCAAGGAAATGAATGCCATTATCCTCTGAACACTACTTCTTAAAACAAAAACAAGTTTCCCCAATATCTGCTCCTTACTTGGCCTAACATACCAATTGCTAACAAGAAACTAAAGATCTATGCCTTTAGTTAGTGTTGTTAATTAAAGCACAAAGTAGAATATTTCCATCTTCATCCATGCCTTGGACAGAAATTCAGCCTAAATAGGAATTAACTGAGGATTGCAGAGTTTGTACCACTATGTTACCTATAATTACTCTTAACCTACATAAATAAGATAACAGTATCCCTGAAGTAAATGCCATGTCAGCCTTCAGCTTGTTTCAACAGCCTGTTCAACCTATTGAAGGCACTGAAAATCTCCAGTGACTTCAATGGACTTTGGATTAAACCCTAAGTCTTTAAACTATTTTGGATTAATGTGGATTTTGGCAGTTGGCCAAAGAGAAAAAGACTTAACAGCAGCAAGGGGGTTGCTGGGAATTGTCAGATGACAGGGGTGTGCTTTAAATTTCTCTGTTTTCCTATAGGAAGAGACTTTCTTTACAGCGTAATCACATCAAGCCTGGCATTCTTGAATTGAAAAAGAAAAAAAAATAAAAAAAGAAGATGTAGTTTATTATAGGAATCTATTTGTTTTAGCATAATTATTGTGTCTGTTAAAGTGTTTGAGTATTTATCTTAAGGGGAGAGAAAAGCTTTATGGCTAGCTAAATACACTCTTAACGCAGGTTAAAGTATCTTCTGCTTAATGTTTTTAAGGTTTAACTTTAATGTATGGCATTATTACTTTGTGTAAGAGAAATCAAATGTAATGTAGTGGAATCTAATGGCACACGATGTATCTAATCAAAGCTTAAGAGAGAGAATAATGCTTCATGTATAAGATCTGTCATTCAAATTGCAGCTTTTTGTATTCCTTTAAATGAATAGATGTTAAGAAGATAATCACCATTTCATGTCTCTTATCTTAGTATTGTATTAACACTCAGACACATATGCAGGTCACAGCTTCAGGGGTTGGGTTCCCCTCCCTTTTGTCACTCCTGTAATATTCTAAGTTCTAAAGAGAAAAGTGAAAAAACACTCAGTGATTTGTAAGGCTTGAAATTAGAAAATTTATTTCATTTCTTTTTATCATTCAACCTACACAACTATTTTTCAATAGAGTAGCTTCTAGATGCTGTACATTGCATACCTCTCTCAGACAACGTGAGATGTAGTGAATGCCAACACTTTCAGTGATTTCACTGAAAATAGGAGTATGACTCATTTCAGTGATGACTGGATTCCAGTATGACTGGATGGCATCTTCTAGGCTACCCAGGCTGATACCAGCTGCTAAGCCAGACAACCAAAGCCCAGACATAAGCATTATGTTAATGTTATAACATATTTTTAATGTTAATGCTTTAATTGAATGAGTTAGAGGAGGATGGCTTTGGGGTGGACTGGTTTTGGCTTTTGGGTTTTTTGGGAGGTGGGGTGAGTGTGGTTTGGTTGTTTTTGTTGTTGTTTTGGGCTTTTATTTTTCCAGTCCCACTCTTCCCATCAGAAAGATGTTTCAGAACTTCATTTCTCAAACAGAACATAACTTCCTTTTAATTTCCATCCTAATGAATTTATGGCTGGTTTATACACATTCATTCTTATGCCAGTGTGGCTCCTTTTTAATTCCTGGTTTTTGTTTCCTGACATAGAAAGACAGCAATGATATTTTCCCCCAGAGTTTTAAGCAGAAAAGGGTGATTATGCAGTAGAGGCTAGAGTAGAGCAGCAGAAGACACAACCAGTACTGCCCATCTTTGCTTAGGGTAGAGGGATGTCAGCTTAAATTGACCAACTTTGTCATATACAAAATATAAATTAGGCCTTGTCTAAAGATGCTACGGTTTATATTGACTTCATCTAAGCTTTTTTTATATGGGAACTTTGGGATTCTTTTAGGGGCAACAACAGACAAGTTTCTGTTGAAGAATCTTAGCCTTCAGATTACTTTTTTTAAAAAAAATTTTAGTTATTTCTGAGTAGTTATTCTATCCACACCTGCCTCTTCTACAAATTCAATTCTTTTCCATTAGTGTCCATACAGTCCTAGAGCAATTAAAGATGCAACTAAAATATGAACCATGAATATCTATGAGAGAAGAAAACAATGGAGAAGGTTTTCATGAGAAATCTTGCTTTTTTGCTTTCAAGAGACCAACTGTTCTGCTTTGTGTTCTGTTGGTCAGTTCTTCCATGACTGAGGAGATCCTTGTCTCCTGCCTGAACAACTGCCCAGCCTGGCTAATCAAGTAAATGAGAACCATTTCCATGCATCTTACTTTCAGAGATAATTTCTAGCTATCACTACGCATGAAATAAAGAAAGACGAACAAAGGAGAAAGTGACACAGATCCAGCAAACACACCAATAAACTAACAGAAGTAAAATGTCCCCAGTGGTACCCCACTTCAGCTGAGGTAGGGTTAAATTCAAAAGCAACTGTAATAAAATTCAGAGGAATTCTCATCTGCTGAAAACAGTTTAATCATAAAAAGATCTAAGGCATGCATGTTCAGAAAAGCAGGAGACAAAATATTCTAAATCAAAGACTGATTCCTTGGAGCACACATTTTAAAGTATTACCTTTAAGCAGACTAAGAAGTTTCTTATTCCACCCCATTAAGAGATCCTCCTACTGGGCTGCCATCCAATTGCAATTGATACCCCTTAAAGTTCAATACCTTCACCTTCCTGACACAAAACTTTCTTCTTGGTAATTCTGTCTGAAGACACAGAGAGATGAAAGAGACCAGGAAGAAAAAAAGTAAAAATAAATAAAGAGTGGGGAGGGAATTGTGCACTCAAGCACTGGAGGTCATTGTATGGGATCTGGGGAAGAGTGTAAAGTTTCTGCCTCTTTCCTCAAGTCTGCACTGTACCTGAAATGAAAAAAAGAAAAGAAAAGAAGACCCATCACTTTCTTAAGCACTTGGTACTTGGATGCTTGGCGCCAATACTGTCTGGAAAGGCAGTACTCAAAGTACTTAGGTGTACTTCCCTAAAGAAACCCAAAGAAAAAAAACAAACCTCAAACAAACAAAAAACCTCAACCAAACAAAAACCAATTAAAACAAACAAACAAACAAACAAGCCCCCCAAACCAACCAACCAACCAAATTCAAACCCCAACCTATTACGACTTCATTCTTCATTCTACAATCCAGCATTGTGCATGTATTTGTGGCTTTAAAAAGATTGCAGAAAATCCTCTCTGAACACCTCTGCAGATCATTCAACCCATTGAGAAGCTTCCAGTAATACTTAAGGAGGATATGGAAATACATTTACAGAAAACAGAGTAACAAACTGAAAAAAAACCCATAAAACTAATAGGCTGACATATGGCAATGCACCACAAACTGGGGCATGAGAAATTTTTCTTCCCCTGTGTTCCAGATATTTTAAAAAATATGCAAGTCAAGGATTCTTATGGCCGTCTAAGGGGCATCCATCTCAATGCTCCATTCACAAGTGAATGTCTGTATGCACAACATGAAACAACCTCTCATTGATTTTCTCCCTTTTGCAAGTAAGTCAATAACTCTACCCAGCATCAAGCTATTAGCAATTATTATACAATCTAAGCATAAATGAATTTCAACCAAGTAGTAAAATTCAGTAAGTAGAATGAATCTTTTAATCAGTATGCACATATCTGGCCTCAAACAGCTTTTCCTTCTTACTCTAGCCCCTTGCCTCTCTTAGAAGAAAGCTAGGTGATTGCTAGACTTTACCTCTCTTAGAAGCTGGATGACAGGTAGAGTCTAGCAATTACACTTAGACATTGGTATTTCCCATATGTATATTTCAAATTTTTTTAATTAACTTACAAAACCATAGATTCACCCATGAAGGACACAAATACATTGACAGTTTTACTAACAGACAAAAAGTGGCACAGGGGATGAATTTATTCAATCCTCTATCAAGCCAGACTGTGGGGGAAGACAATGATATTTTGAAGCAATTAAAGTGTATATATGCAACTTGTCACAAAATATCAAGTATACCCAGTACCATTTATGAAGTCAGTGACAGCAAATGCCAGCAAATGTGCAGAAGTACGAGCTTTACCTTACTACCCTAAATTGAGCTATACAGTTCTAAGCCCTTAAGTCACCTGGCAGGCCATTTGTACTGCACAAGGCATGAATTATGAGTCTTTGACTCCTTAAGGTTTCTTCCTCACTGCAGAGCTGCTCTAATAAGTTATATCTAGGACAAGATGGATGTTCTACAGCCTTTGCAGTAGGAAGTGAAACTAGTAGCAATCATTAAATGACTATGAGAAACACCTTTAAGGGTTTAAAATGTGAGGAAGAAAACACATGATATGTATCTTTAGAAATCTTCTATTTTCCAGCATTCTCTATTATGAAACACAAAATTATTTTAATAACGGCATAAATTGTCAATAATAGAAGTGAAAACTAATGAAGCACATTAGTACTGATACATTAATATAAACAAAGCCCTTGTTTATACTAACAATATGCTTATGAAATATTCTTTTCTTTATATATACTTGTCACGCCTGTAAATATTCAAATAATTTGCACAATTTTCAAATAGCATATTCCTTGACACATTACAGTAAAAGGCTGTAATATTTATTTGTGTTGTGCCTATTTACATGTCATTTATTACTCTCCTTTGATCACATAATTATATGAATTCCTGCAACATATGTAACTAAATCCATGACCATTTTTAGACCATCACACAACGTCTAAATATTGAAATCCAGCAGTTAACAGATTCTTGTTTGGACCTTTTTACTGACGACATTTGTAAATCATTTCTTTATGGCTCTGCTCTCTCAAATAGCAATAGATTGTCAATTCTATGGTTCCTTTCTCCATATTGTTTCTATAACTTGTCACACAAGAGCATGGCCCAGCTGATAAAACATTATCACAGCAGGGATAAGAAAGAAAAGGAGAAAAAAAAAAAAAGGCAAACCCACCACCAAACTATATGCCTCACAGAAGCAAAATTTATACTCTCACCATGCACCTGCTTTGAGTGTAAAAAGTATGGCTAGTTCTTCATGTTAAAATACCATCAAAACCCCATACAGCAAAAAAGTTTTCTGCATATGGCAATCTGTTAAATCAAGTTTACTCTATTTTGACTACAAATTCAACATTATCCATTTGTGGATTTATCTATTTTACACAGGCATTGTGAGCTGGAGATATGGTAGAATCAGTGTTTGCCATAGGAACAGCAAGGAGGAGAAGGGTAGAATGAAGAGTGACTAGGACATAAAACTTGTACCTAAGAACAGATCTGCAGCTTCCAGGAACTAATAAGCACTGTGAGTTTCTTCCCAGAACAATTTCCTTCAAACATCACAAATTCAATGCAACACAGGCTTAGGAAACCCAGTTAAAGAGAGATTTGGGCTCTCAACAAAAGGAGAGCCAAAGAAGAAGCATCTTTCATTTAGGCTTAGTAAGGGTTGTTGATACTTGTGCTGAGAACCCCAGTTGCTTTGCAGTAACAGACCTACAAGTTAAAGGAACAGTTTAAAAATAAAACTAAGATATATAATCTCCTAGAACCACCTAATCTCTGCTAGCCCAAATACAGCAGCAGTGAGCATGAAATGTGAATGTGATTTCCCTTGGGACTACACATTATTACAAAAGACAGGCTAGATTCCTAATAGCTTTCTAGGATCTCATGATTTCAGATCTGCTTAGATGGTTTCAGATCTGCTTAGATGATGAATCATAGATTAAGAACAGTATATCCCATTTATTTTGTCACATAATTTCAAACAGAACATGACAACCTCATATTTTCAAAGCAATCAAATTAAATCTTGGGGTGAGGGAGTGGATGGGGATGGGACACAAAACCACAACAACCACGAACCTGTTCACCATAAACCAAACCCAGCGTATTTCTCAAGATCTTAGGTCACATACACCAAACTAGCAGAGTCACTTGCAAATACTAGAGGCGACAGCTTGGCTACACTGAAGTCAGCAAGGGTTCTGCTACTGATCTTAAGCTACTGGGATTTCACACCTTTTGTGATCTTGTGGAACTAGTGCCCAGTATTACATCACTGGTCTGTTTAAGACAATATTTCTGCATACAGAAGAAATCCATAATTCCTGCTCATTCATGACATCCATAATTTGGTTAATGTAACACAAGCCAGGGTTTAGCTAGGTTATCGTGTGAAACAGGTTTAACATAGAGCTTATAATCAGCAGGATGCTCAGGAAAGCAAATAGCCTTGAAGGGATAATCACTATTTGGAAGTTAAGTTATGTAAAACATATTTCCCTCTGTGTTATTGCTTCAAGTTGTTTGATTGCACCTAGTATGTGTAAAGAGTGGAAATTACAGAATCTTCACCCTGAGTGGTTTAGGCTCTGTTGTTGTAATAGCTACTTAAGTTTTAAAGGGTTTCCTTGCCTTTTTTCTTTTGGTCTTTCTTCATGCAGGTAAAAGCTGATAGGAGTAATGTAATGAGACAGGATAAAGAAATTTGCAGCCAAGGAAACTCTGCCAATTTTTCTAAAACAGATGCCAGTGCTTTTGGCACCTTCTTGTAGTTGACTAAAAACTGAATCCAAATTTATCATCAAAGAGCTAGCCAGGCATGCAGATTGCACACATATCTCCCTCAAAGGAAAAGCTTACAAAGTTAGACAACTTCACAGTATCACTTTCTCTTAAAACACAGATCAAATAAACCTCCTTCCTTCCTCCCAGCACAGACAACACTATCTGCTACAGTTTATACACAATTGTATTTCTTTTTTACTCTTCAATTATTGTCCATGTATATTGTACACATAACAGACAATAAGATACACCAGAAGTAAATATAAAACATTCACCCATAGCAGTGTGCAGCTACTATTTACCCCCAATACTCCCAACACAGAAACTGAACTAGAAAAGGGGAGCACTGATACAGCAACAAAATAACCCTGCTTTGCTACAGACAAACTACTTTCGTGGTTTGATCCTGTCAGTAAGAATGCCAAAGCCTGGCTCCATGTCCTTCTTCAAGCAAAGCACTTCCTCACATGTATTCTTCAAGCAATTACTAGAATTGTACAATGTTACTACAGTACCTCTACTCCCAGCTAGTTACAGTCTTCACAGTACATATGCATTGTTGGACCAAACCCAAAATATATGCCTAAATTTTGTTTATAAATGACACATTCCTGCCAGTGCTTGAAAAGAGGTTAGAGAATGTGAGGCATGGGTTTTGAGGTAAAAGGCCAACAGTCATTGTATTTTGCACTCTCATTCTCTCTTCTGTTTTCCTTTATGCTCAGTGTCAGTCAACAGCACGGAAAAAGCAGAAAACCCTTCACCTTCAAGTCTGAATACAGCAATCCTACTACATTCCTAAAGTAGGCTAACAAGATTTTCTTATGTAAAGTGATTAAAAATAGAAGGTTTCTCAGAAATAGCATTTTCTTGTAAGTATAGATTTTTCTGTATGCGTAGAATATAGGAAATTAATACTGTTGTTAGAGCTGTAATATTTTAATATCCTGACTGAGAATATGAATTGGCCTCAGTCATGCTAGGATTTAATTCTTAAGCTTTGTATTGCATACTCATAATAGGTATCATAGTAATAATATCATAATATGCATAATCATAGTACGATGAAATACATTAAAAGTAAAGTAGAATGCAGAATAACCTTGCATTAGCCTGCTCTTTTAACAGGCTACACAGCACATAAAGTGAGGAAGATTCTCATCTGGGGCAGTGTTGTAACTCTCAACCCAAAGCTAAGCAGACAGCTATACTTGCATATGTTTAGAGAGAGAGGAGAAAAAAAAAGAGAGAGACTGAGGAATTCTGTTTAAGTTTTATTTTATTATAACCATACCTACTTAAGGATAAGAGGACAAACACATTTTGACAGTCTGATGTGCATACAAATTATATACGTATATATATATGGAAAACTGAGTGCATACGTGTTTGTGTACAGATCCTTTCTGCAGCAATTTTCTAAAGTTCTGCTTGCTCTCTCATAAAGGAGTATATTTTATAGGCAAATAAATTATTGTTCATTTTTCATTATACTTATGATTTCAGGAAAGCAGATTGTTGCCAAAGTCACTTAATTTTCACATTCATTTTACAAGGTGGAGATTACACTTCAAACAGATAAAAGACTTAGAATAGGCAAATATATATAGTCAGTTTTGCTCGAATCTTATTAACTCAAGAGTTGAAGGTCATGCTTCATGTCCTTCTAAAATAAATACCTTTCCCCTAAATCTATGTTTCTACAGTCTCATTCCAGTCTCCAAGATCACTTTTTAATTTCCCCTAATTTTCAGATAAATATACACACACACCCCTCAAAACTGACTTAACCCAAGACAGCTACTTTAATAAGTTACACATTCTCAATATAATTCCTAATGCATCACACATACAAGAGTCTCTTAGGACTCTGTTCTGCCCTCCACTATGCAGACAGCTTATTATTCAAAATATGCAATGAATCATTAATGATACACACCCGCTGAGGGGAGATCAGAATTAAGCCCTTAGTCGGTGTGTAATATTTGCTCTCAAACTCCATCTATCAGGAGCAATGATACTTCGCTTACCATTGCCAAAAAACAAATTGGAAAAAAAATATTAAAAATTTATAAGGCGTATATGATTTCTTTCTGTGGGCTCTACACCATGTACTTGGGACAGGTACAGAGCACTCTCCTATTTCTGCTTGTGCATAGATTTAACCCAAAAGTTATATGTGGTGCTCAATATCTATCTTTGAGGAAGGGCCCATACTCTGAACACTACTCTTTCTCAAACATCCTGCTATCTGCTTGCAAAAAGTAAATTAAATTAAAAAAAAAAATAAAAAATAAACAAACCCCAAAAAACTAAGCACAAAGCAATGCCTTTCTAAAACTACAATCCAGAAGGCAATACTAGAATACAAAAATGACTTTGAGTCAACAGCATCTCAGATAAATGATCCATTTAGCTGCTTCTGCTGTCTTGTCAGTCATCCCTTCTGCTAAGTTTGCATTGGTTTTGTTGGTATGTATTATGAAGAAGGCATAATCCTCTACTTGGCCTGCTTACATCTGATCCATACAACTTAGTTCTTTTATCCATTTCTATTTCATTACTAAACCTGAAGAGAGTAGAAGTGGTCCCATAGAAAGGGAACCTCAAAACACATCCAGTTCCCAATTACCTGGAGACAAATGACAAGCCACAGTTCTCTTTTACAACTCCTTGAATTACTTTTCTGTCACACAATTGTAGTTCTTATTATGGAAACTGGAAAAAAGCTTTTAGCAATTTTGACCAAAACCTTCTCCTAGAATTAGAATATTTTCTTAGATGATACCTACAATTATTTTGCCACAGGTATCCTGTGAACTAAAATAATTGGAAAAAATGAACTGAAAAAACTCATGATAATTTAACACAAGAAACATGGTCTCAATCTTCTTAATGTTTTGGTTTTTTTTTTTTCTCCACATAGGTATTTTTTGTTAATTACTAAACACATATTATGGTACCACATAAAGATCTTTCTCAGTGTGCCCATTCTCTTTACAGGGCCAGGCTTCAAATAACTAATGCAACAACACAGTAGGGTTAGGCCTGTTCAACTCTCCTCATGTTGTATTTGGATTCTCTGGATTAAAGCCTGGAAGTCTAAAAACAGTGCTCCTATAATTCCTCCAAAAATTGCTAAGGAAAGGAAGCAGAAGTGATGAGAGGGTTCTGTCACTACATCGTGAACCCATGAATGCTAAGTCCTGAAATCCAGGATTTAAGAGGGTCTTCATCACCTGTGCCGAGAAGTCTATCAGATGTATTGGATACGCTGCACATGCTTTATAATTTATATACATTGGATTTGCACATTTGGATCAACTAGGTGTGCAATTAGAGTTCTTTGCATATCATGCAAGCACGTTTTCCATGGTCTTTCAATGGCTTAAGAGAACTCTGAGAGAAAGCATTAACTTCAGACCCACACATCCTGCACCTGAAGCTCATCCCAAACTTTGATAACCTTCAAATCTGTATCCCAGTTATGAAATATATTTATGTATGAGATTGTGTGTATGCACACACAGAAAAAGGATGAAGGATCCTGACATTTTCACCCCTTTTTGACAGTGATGGCAAGCAGTTTCCAATATCCACACCCTTCTTAAAACACACTTTCTTCTGAAAAGCTAGAGGAATATAAGCAGCAAGAAGCTTGCTGAAACACTCCACAAAGCAGTATTCAAATATGAAAATGGTGAAGAACACATTTTGTGATAAGAAAAATATCTAGGCCCACTGCTGTCCTAAAGTGGGGTGGAAGAGAAGAAGGGAGGAAGACTTTTAAATGGATATACATTGCTGGCATAGCCATAAAAAATGCTTAGAAGGAGGACATTACAGTTCACTCATACATCTACAAACAGGAATAAGTTCTTACTAGCAGTGATAAAGTATCTAAAGAATAGCATGATCTCATCACTGCTAGGTAAATGTCATGTCTCAGTCCATGGCCAACACCTTGAACAAGCACCTCACTTGTTCAATTCCAATACGTGATGGAATTAAGCTGAGAGGGAGAAGGCTGCACTATCCATCGCACCACACAGTGTTAACAACAGAAAAGTTAACAACTTTTCTGCTAACAAAGAACTTGATAGACCTGCTGGACAAGCCCTAATCCATACTCTCTTTATGCACAGACACTGCACTGCAGTCAGATTAACGGATTTTATACAGGGGGATATTTTGGACCTACACACCTAACTGAGTCCTCCTGGTGAGCCCCTCCTGATCTTACTCATCTGCTACGAAACACGAGACAGCTGACAGGTTTTTAAATGATGAACTCCTGTGGGTCACATTACTTAATTATACAGTACATCCAGGGATATGCACATGGGTCTTTTATGGTAAATGATATGACTGTCTTAAAAACTCATTAATATGTCATTAACCAAGCAGACATTTACTAATTAAACAATTAGCCCCTCTCTTCTATTCCTTTGTTCCACCCAGAGGTGCTCATTTACTGCAATCCCCACTCAGATTTTTTTTTTTCCTTCTTTTAATTTCTTTTTCAGAAAAAAAAAAAAAAAAAAAGTATCTATAAAACATTTCCTTTGCTTTTGGCTTAGTTTAAGTCAAACAGGAAACCAAAACAAAGTCTAGATTCCCAGCTGGTGAAAATCAACTCTATCTCATGGAAGTCAAAGGAGTTATGGTGGTTTACCTCACCTGAGGATTTTGCTCCAGGCTTCCCAAATACAAGTAATGTATTGATTTCAAATGCATGTCAATATGCAGGTTTTCTCTGTCCAAACCAATAGTGATTTTTACAAAACTTCCAGAAATGCGTTCATGAACCACTCTGAGCTGCATAATTATTAAATGCAAAAAAAACCCCTCCAACACCAATAAAGCAAGTATAAATATGCAAAGATCAAGGCCTGGAAGCAGATCATTCTGAATCGCCATATGAAGCTGAACACCAAAGGAGCACGCTGTATTTCTACCTTTGAAATTCAAAGGATTTTTAATAATTTTACTTGAGCTGTTTTCTGCTGATAAATGTAGCTTGATCATGTTTGATGTGTTTTCACTGTGTTAAACTCCGGTACAAAGGATTATCAAATTTCTCAAATCAGAATAGAGTTTCTTTTTGGATAGAAATCCTCTACTTCTCCTTTATGATCAAAAGGTAAAAAAAATGCATTTCCACTCAAATGGTCATAATTTTTACTGTATATATTGTAGTTTTACTAACATAAAAATATCTCATATATGTATAGGCTGAAAAAGACAAAACAAAAGGATGTTTCTTTTATTACTTACAAGCGTTTAATTCGTAATGTTTTTGTTTACTCTTACTTACCAGGATAGTCTTTCAGAAGCTCTGAATCATTTGCAAAAGATTATAGAAAAAGTTCAACCAGGTACTGGCAAAGGGAGAAAAACAAGTCTTTTAAATGACCCCTCCTCATACTGATACACAAGGGAGAGTTATGCCTTGCTTCTGATCCTTCCTGCGCTATATTTTCACTCAGAATCACACTAAACAACAAAAGTAAATCAGGTCCTCAAGTACTAGGGGATCACAACCTATATAAAATACAAATTTACATACCAGGAATGGATACTACCTTTCCCTTGGCTTTTCATCTTCCATCTTAGGTAGACAATCTTTGGCAGCTGAAGACTGATATAGTCCATTAATTACCAGGGTTGATGAGGCAGCTTCAGAGTAGTTAAGAGTAGCTTATAATACACCTCAGCTTTCACCAGGACCTGACAGGCCGTTAGAAAAAGACTAAGAGCTTTACTGCAGTGGAAGATCTGGCCTAGAAAGTATGATATAGTATGTAAACAGGCCAAATGAAAACAGTATTTAAACAAAACTTGAGGAAATTCTTGCTTAGAAGGCTTCTGTGCACAGTCATGAGATAAAAGTCTTCCATATTCTCTATGGAAAAGCACAGCATGGACAATGATAACAAAAGCTTCTCCCACACTATCACTGAAATGCTTCCTCTTGAATTGGAAGGGCAACAGTGATGGATTTGGAAAAGTCAGGTCCTGTGTCCCCCTTGCTGGAGGTCTTCGCTCCTTCCCAGTCATGCATTTGGAGTGAGGAGTTCTTTGGAGAGCAAAGATAACTCTATTCTTGCCAATTTAATTCTGTGGTCTTGTCCTGGGTTCAGCAGTAGCAGTCAGACAGGTCTGTAAGTGTTCAGTTTAGTTAAAGCAATAGAAACCTCCTTCACACATTCACTGTCACTGACTAGAGGTTCACTCAAACCATCAGGAACACTGAACATCCAGTGGAGCATAGTATGTTTTCATTCATAACTACATAAAGCCTTTATGTTTAACTACAAAGTAGCTAGCATAATAATACTACACGAAGTCTGTAGTGGCCTAGACTTCTCTCTTACACAATATATATGAGGAAATGGCTATGTGGCAACAGCTATTTTTGCAACAACTACAGAGTATAAAGAAGCTACAGCCCAAATGAAAATTTACTTCTAAGGATAAAGTCCCTGAATTTTGGAGTATAGCATTTTCCCCCCAAAGATTTCTTCCTAAATTGCCACTTATTTAGAAAAATAGGGCAGTGTGAGTATACAGACACATAGTACAAATAAGATACAAATCATGAATCATTTCCATAGATTTTCAAGAGGCCTTTAAACAAAACAAATGCCTGTCTTCTAGTGACTCCTGTAATCAGCCAAAGGTCTGCATGTGAACAAAGCCAGCCACTATTTGCTACTAGACAAGCCACCCTAATTCTACAATCAGGTAGCAAATAAAGTATCATGACAAAACCCCACACTTGGGAACTTCATTTTCATCACTGCCACTCTCTGATACCTGTTGTATAGAAGGGCAAATTTCCAGAACTGGAAACATTGAAGAGCAAAGTAGTATTTGCGTGAGAAAGATTTTCATAAAGGAAAGATCAATCCCCCCTCCACTGACTGAAGAGAAAATTAATTACTGCAGTTGGCAGAGGATAAATGATTCCAATTTACAGACTTGTGTAATTATAGCAGCTGCAGAGTCGACGACTGGATGCTAACTTTGAACCTCCACCCCAACATGACATTTCTACTTGCATTTAGTTCTGCCACTTGTGAGCATGTTGAAAGTTCTCTCGCTGTGTCTTCATAATTATATGTTGGTTCAAAAATAATCATTGGCTCCATTGCATAGATGAAACCTTATCATCTGGTCCGCAAAAGGTATGTTGTATCGTCTTTGAAGTGCTGAAATCCCCACAGTGGAAAATTTATTAGGGGAAAGTGATGTTATGGCAACACAATTAATTCTGCCACAACGTGTAGAATTAACTACACTGTTAAGAATTAAGGATTCAAAGAAGAGTTCAAAGGAAGAAAAAAACTGTATGTCAAATCATAAAGTATAACCTTTGTAAAAGGTCTAAAAACACCATATTGTAAAGAGACATCTCTGTGAAACATCTAAGTGGAACAAAAAAAAAAAAAAGGGAAAATAAATGGTTAAGGAGATGGGGAAACATCTTTAGTGCTTTTGTGGGGGTTTTGTGTTGTTTCATTTTTTTTTTCTCATGGGAGGTTGTCAGTTATCCTTGTTTAGAGAATTCTGTTCTCTTTTTGAAGCCAAGAGGGAAGTTTTTAATCTCATCTTTAACTTTAATCCTTTAAAATATGTAAGAGATTTAGACGTGAACAGGGTAAATTTGGCAGAAGATCCTAGCTATGGAAGTAAGGTAATTTCTTTCAACTACTGATTGCCAAGGGAGTTCAAAGCCTGCCACCTAAACTATCTATCAATTCCAGCTACAAGCTGCAATCTACTGATTTTTTACATTTCTTTCTATTGATCAAAAATATTTAGAAAAGTCACCAGCTACAAATGAGTGAAACAATGTGATTATTACATACAGGGATGAGGGCTCTCTAGTGCTGTTGCTTTTTCCAGAATGAATGAAGAAAGATATTTTCTCAAGCAATATGCACAATAGCATCTGTGGTGACTCTGTAGTTATTTTACGCACCAACAACAAAGGAGTTTGTCCACAAGAACAGTTTCAGAAAGTCTTAGAAAATTGGCAACTGAGTCAGACACTCAATTTTTAGTGCAAGGAGTCTATTTTGACTTTAACAAACTGGTTTATGCCATGTAAAGGTCATATAAACCTCACCTATCAAGGCAATGTACTTATATTCCATTAGTGAAATAAATGCATAGAAGCCACAGCATGACTTTTTCCCGTAAAGTACCAGTACATACATACAGACACACACTGAAAATGCTGATTTGCCATACACTACTATTACTAGGCTATTGTGGTTGACCTGAGGTCAAATCCCATGGTATACTGTAAGACCATGTTCTTGTTCTATTGAATACTTCCTAATGAGAGTAAACAACTGTTTGTTTCTGCTTGTTTGGGTATCCCACCCCACAAAAAAAAAAAAAAGTAAAAAAAAAAAGTTACAGCAACAATTGGAAACTAAAGATGACATTTATGTGGAAAATTGGCACAAACAACATACCTTGGCTAAGGTTACACAGAAATCCTTGGAAGAGGTCAACAATGAGCCAACCGACCCAAATCTGCTTCTTCTTGTCATAGTCAGCCTCTGGTTTTAATTACTTGGGTACAAATCTATCAGTTGAACTCAACTAGCAGATTTACCCCTCTCTATTTCTAACACTCTTATTTATTAGGCCAATTTGCACTGTTTTCAATGCCATTGCGTTAACAAACCTATAAGAAAGCTGAGGCTTATTTTAAAAGGACTGACTAAAATGACTAGAGATGTCAGGCTTTGGCCCCATGTAACTATTGTACAAAAGATGAAGCAATTATATAGTCAGATAGGCTTGGCCTATCTACTTTTCAATGAATTCAATATGTGCCAAACCCATGTCATATGGATGAAAAATCTAATCCAGAACAAAATGACTACGTCACAAGAATAAAAAACTAACCCAAGAGGTCCCACATCTGTTCTCAGTCACATCAGATACAGGACTAACTGAAATGCCATTGAACTCAACGCATTTTATATCAGTGCTAATAAGATTAGGATTTTACTTCCTCTCCCCTCTCTTAAATAATGTACAGTGTTAGCATAATTAAACATCAATATGGAAGAAAATAAACAGTGCTGCAGTACTTAACGCAGATGTAATAATCTTTGAAATACCATTGGAGCTAATGTGCATAAGGTCTCATTGTACAGATGAAACACTTCATTATTATACTTAAACCAGGTATTGCAAAACTTCTAAAAAACATCTCAGGCAAGATCACAAGCACTGATCCTGGGTATAAGATATGCTTGATGAAACATCCCGAAAATATTGAGCAAGCACTTGATATATTTAGATGAGTTATGCATTTATATTATAGGTTGAACTTATTTAACTATATCCAAGTTAGAATATAGGAACTTGTATTAATGAAAAACTCATAGAGAATTCACTTAAAATAAAATCACCTGAAAAGGAACTCAGAACTTTCCAGAGATATGCAGGAACTAGTTTTATCAAAGTTCTGTCAGAAGCTAGTGCAAATACCTGCAAAGTCAATTAAGTCAACTCTGGAACACCCCTCTTAAAAACAGTATTATCCTTGATCAAACATTAAAATAGAGAACATTTAAACAAAATGCTTTAACTTTGCCTATAATTTGCTATTAGCCCTGTTATTATTGAGGGCTTTTTTCCAAGCTTTCATCCCCACCACTGTAGCGTCTGTAGCTGGATTTTTCTTACTGTCATAATACTATGATTTGTTGCCATGGAAATTATTGCTATGTCACAAATAGAAATTTATGCCTTTGTGGAAAGAAACAATATTATAACTTAGGAAAGCACAAGTATCTAAAACTTGAAATTGACAAAAATAATGAAGCTTGCTCTGAAAACTCAGGTAACGTTGAATTTGGAATCAGAAAGAGGCATATTTGCAATTTTAAGCTGCTGAAAAGTCCTTGTGTGCATGAAAATCGTGTTGGACACACAAAAGTTTTCTGGTTGTAAGCTTACTACCTCTTACTGTATTTAGTTGGAAGAAAAAAACAGATCTATACTAATTATTCAGAATTAAGAATTTAAATAGAAAAAGAAACCAGTATATTCCTGAGTCAGGTTCATTTCAACTATATATGATACTAGAGAAAAGGGAGACAGTCATATATATATACATATATATGCATATACATACATACATAGTCAACTATATATTATTTCTATTAGAGAATAGGGAGGCAGTCATAGCACACATATTAGAAGTTTGTCTTCTCATGTTTCCTATATACCTGAAAGAAAGGGGACTCCTTCAGAAGGCTCTTTCTAGAAAATGTGGAGAATTCCCCCAGCACCTAAACTGTTCTGACCTTCTAGAAGGAGAACTGGGCTTTTTAATTCCTTACTTTTTGTGTCTCCTATTTATCAAGTGTTCTCTATGAATGCTGCTGGAATGTGTTGTGGTCATATCCACAATGACAACAAAAGTAATTTTGAATGCTTATACTCTTCTTTTTTTTCCAATCCTCTATAATAACATGAAGATCATCTGTGGGATCTCTTAAACCTCACTTCATGTGACAATTTCATTTGTGTTATTCTATATACATTCTATTCTGTTTTTCCATGTCTGCCTAGGAGAGATTCCTTAAATGTATAATTATTTCTTATTTTTCTTGTTCTGGATCTTTACATTGTAGTTCTAATGAAATCTAGACAGAAAATTTAGAACTGTATCTTTTCAGACAGACAAAAGAATCTATAAATTTTTTTCAGTAACATGTTACTTGTATTGTTTTCCTGCAGGGATGCTTTTCTGTTAAAACAAGTTGTCTCATAAACAAGAACGTGTACCAGAGAATAAAGACTGCTAAAAGGATTTGAACTTGCCAGGTTCAAGATGTACTACAGCTCAGAACTTCCAGACAAGGGCTACTGTTAATTCTTCTCCACGAATCCATCACTCTGCAGAAAGAACATGGAGGGGTGAATTTCCCTAGTTTTCCTGCAGATACTTGAAATAGAGAAGATCAGGCTCTTTAATTCCTTTTTCCTTCATCAGGAATGAGAAATTGATATAGTTAACATGCAGTAAGAATACTTTGTCAAACTGGAAAATATCATTCCTCTTATCTGCCTACATTATCTCGAAACATGACCTCAAGATATAATTGGTAGTAGATTTCATTGAGGGAGATGTATTCCTCCTCCTTTGTTTTATTTACTTTCATAGTTTTTCATCATAAAACAAGGGAAGGAAGGGGAAAACATAAGGGAAAAAAACCAAACAAACAGCTAGAAAGTCAGAAAGATGTAGATTATGAAGAGTAAATATATCCTATTACAAACCCCAAAATAGCAAATCTCAAAGCTTTCAGATTTTTTTCATTGCTTTTTTTGTTATTATCTTGATTTTCTCAGTTAGACTAATTGAGCTGACCACTGTTTCATTCACACAAATGTTTTCAGAAATAATAAGAATATCAAAGGCTTGTCCAAATAAATATTCATGAAGGCATTCCCACAGGATATGGTCTCACAGTTGAAAGGATAACAACAACAACGATAACAATTTATTATTAATAATAATGTGCAAATTGTATTATTATTATTGTTATTGCTATTATTATTCATACACTGGAGGAAATTAACAACTATACTTATGAACATTTCCAAAGACAAAAAAAAGTTGTCTTTCCTATAACTATCCTGCACCCAAGAAATAAATAAAAATAAAAGACTGTAACTTTGATGACCCAGATCCTGAGACAAATCATGAAAACCAAATGACAAATTCTGTGTGTCAAGTAATAAATAAGGTTAAGGTTTGATGACACAAATAATCGTCTAAATAAAATTAAAGAGTCCACTTAAGCATCAATCTTACAATAAACTATCATTGACTTCCAGGATTTTCTAGCCTCTCTGGCATGGAGTTGAAGGGTAAGATGTTGAAAGACATCCAGTCAAACAGGAATGACAGATGGGGAGGAAAAATGCCTTTTGGACTTAACTAGAAATGATGGTTAATATTAGTGAAAGGAGCTTCGGTATTGTGGAAAAGACTGAAATAGAATTGGAGAATTATAGAATGGTTTCGGTTGAAAGGGACCTTAAAGATTGGTAGTTTTAATCCTCCTGCCACAGGGACACCTTTCACTAGACCAGGTTGCTCAAAGTCTTATCCAGCCTGGCCTTGAACACTGCCAGGGATGGGGCAGCCCCTGCTTCTCTGGGCAGCCTGTTCCGGTGCCTCACCATCTTCACAGGGAAGAATCATGTAATCATAGAATCATAGAATAGTTAGGGTTGGAATGGACCTTAAGATCATCTAGTTTCAGCTCCCCTGCCATGGGCAGGGACACCTCACACTAAACCATGTCACCCAAGGCTCTGTCCAACCTGGCCTTGACCACCACCAGGGATGGAGCATTCACAGCTTCCCTGGGCAACCCATTCCAGTGCCTCACCACCTTTACAGTAAAGAATTTCCTCCTAATCTAACACTGAAAAATTGATAGAGTTAAACGGCATTCATGAACCACTGAGTGAAAGAATAAGAAAATAAGGCAACAGTCTAAGACGTTATCAGTTATAGGATAAACACATTTATGATTTATAATATAAAATTATCAAACACATTTATTTATTTTGCAGTGAAAAGAAATCAAGGTACTTAGAGTATGAGGACACTGCTCTGCCATCATAACAAAGCATTCTCTACACACTAACAAATGATTGACTTTAGCTGTCCTTCACAGAGTCATTTTTGCAACAGCTGTAATGTGCACTACTTCTTTCACTCTTATCTTAAAAATACATACTGGTCTTAAAATAGTTCATTTACTGCAGCACTCTAGAACCTACAGTCTGGAAATAAATATGAAATCTACCAAAATTTCACAATTATATACATTTAAGGCAGCTGATGAGATTATTTGTTTATTTATTTATTCAACAGTGGGTATTTTTAGTGATCTGATTTGGTTCATAGCACTCTGTCATGTTTCTTTGTTAAGCTTACACAGTTACCTGAAGCTTTGTATTTTATGCTTCCTTTCTTTGGCCAGTCTAAGTGACAATTGTTTTAATAGGAATAGATGTAAAAGCACAAAACAATTAATGTGTTTCTTGTGTTCCACACTGATTTCTCAAAAAAGGTCACTGATTAATCATTTGCTTTTCTTTTTTTTTCCCCACTAATGGAAATGGAGCAGTTCAGTTCAATGGTTTTTACGCATGGTCAACAGATAACTTAAGGTGACCAAGAAACAGCTTAGCATCATTAATAATAAAATCAATACAAAAGGATTTGGACATTCATTTGGAAATGTTTAGTGATCTGAAAATCAAAGAACCTAAGAAAGCAAATGTGAAACAGTATCAATATTCCCTAGAACAGATTAAGTCTCCTCTTTGAGGAATATGTAATGTTACACAGCTGACAATGACATCAGAGCCCAGTGCAAGTTACATCTTCATTACTGACCTTATTTCTGTTTTTAAACTAAACCAGGCACAATCATACACATACTCACTTCAGTAGTCTCTTTAACTTTCACAGAATAGCAGCAAGAAGCAAGACGTGCAATTATACAAAACAAAGCTCCTTGCACATAATCAGACATCTTTTAGCAATAAGAACTTTTTCAAGAGGTTGCAATTTGCTATAGAAACATTTTAATTTTATCACAGGTATTTTCAATCATGAAAGCAAAACAAAGCACTGTATTTTCAGTTAGTGTTATATGAAACATTTTCGTTTGCTGAACTAAACCACAGCATTCTATTCTGGTTTTGATGGCTATCAATCTGCACCTGCCACAGCCCACTGTCTGACATACAACTGCTGTCCCCATTCTCTTTAGTGGGGACTGAATTTCCTATTGAACAGTGGCCTATGTTTTGATCACATAGTATGAACCATCATGGGAAACTTAACAGCACTGATGGTCAAAACATAAAACATGGCAGCCATATGAAAGCTCTCACGCAGCATTATAGCATTTTGGGCAGATGTTGTGTAGCACTTTCTGGTTTGGGGTTTTTTTGCTACTTTTGTACCAGTTTAAAACAAAACCAGACTTCTACATGATGTCCCAAGGGACTGGTGTTCCACTTCTACCTCCACAAAAAAGGGTGGAGGTAAGTACTAAAAAGAGTTTTGATGTATTTCAGCCAAAAAGAGTGCTTTGTATAAATTTCTGAAAGGGAAAAATAAAATCAACCTTCAATTCATGTGTGATTCTCCTTAAACAAAGCTTCAATGCACTGCTGTCTATTCAGTTTCCTGAAGCCTGGGCCCAGGTTGGGACTTAGTTAACATTTTTTTCATTGAAAGCTTCTTATGTTTAGGACTTTTTTTTTTTTTCAGGTTTTATGACTCAGGACAATTTTTTTACACCACCAACAAAAAAAGCTTAATTGGTATTAACTTTTCTTTATTATTTTTTAGTCTTCTGAAGTGTGTCAGGCATTTCATAGGAGGTATGGAGGACATCAGTGAGCTTGTGAAGGTGAATTGCAGCTACATATTTTATGAGGGCAATTAAAGAGATACACATTTCAAATGTAATTTTACATCTTCATTTGATTACAAATATAATGATGTGCTCAAGATATTTTAATATCAATATAATAAAGCACTATTTTTTCATTCCACTTGATTTTCCTTAACAGAGAAAGCTAAATGCAGCCAGCTCTATATCTAAGAATGTTTCAAGGGCCAGAACAATAACAATAGATTCATATTAAGGTAGTTAAGGATGAAACTGAAGAGAACCTCCACATTCTGTAAAGAACCGGATAGTATGTAAGATATATTGAGGGGAATCTGAATTCTTCTTCCTCTGCTTTTCAAAGCATAGGCATCTTGGTCCCTTCTGGCTTTCCCAGCATGAGTACCCTGCAGAAGACAGGGTCCTACCACTGTTCTCTTGGTGAAGCAAGTGGAATACAGTACTGCTGGCATTCAGCTTTTGATTAGCAAACTACTGATCAGCACCTTCCTTTGGGAAATGGAAGAACCTGAGGGTGAGAGGACTTGAAATTTAGGCATTCTCTCAAGCAGTTTAATGCAAAATGCCAGTGCATCCGTCCTGATTGTAACATGCCTGATGGAACTTCTCTTCTTGGGACCTAAGTGAAGAAAGAACCAGTTTCTGCATCACAAATTGACTTAGTTGAAGGAAATATGCACTGACCTCATCAGAACATCCCTAGTTCTCAGCAAAAGTGGAAGATGACTACTTGTGCACTTGGGGTACTAGAACAACTGTAGGGTGCTACCTTATGAGTTTAGACACCTGCAGTCCTAGCCAACAGCTAAACAGGGACTTTCTGAAACACAGTTTGCAATTTCAAATAGCTGTGTCTTATTCCTGCTCCTAAAATTAATTACTGAATCTAGCCTGAAGTGTGCTTGTACTCAAGTCTTTGACGGATATTCAGGTATCAGTATAGGCAACAGCAGATCCCAGACCTCAATTATTCACAATACAGATGTTATGTCCTGTAGGAATGTTGGATGTTGGATAACACTGCTCCCACCAAATTCTGCAGCAAAATTCTCCATTGCTTCTAATATGAGCAGAAGCAGGTACCTATTGTTTATTATTTTCTCTAAGTGCTGCCCTTGAGTTGTAATTTATCGGTAGAGGATATCACTCCAGAAACATAAACATATGACAAATCTGTCTAAACATCTCCAGCCTTGATGTTACTACTTTCTATCACCAAACTCATCCTTAAGTAATCTATTTTCATGCACTTCTACAGCTTTTCACCAATTCTTTATCCATTGCTGCACAACAAACAGCCTTAAACTTTAATGACTTATTTCCTACCTATTCACTGAATTTCATTTCCAAAGTTGCCACATGCTTCATACTTTTTTAACACAAAGATGCTTAGAGTTGTGATTGTGCCTGGATGATTGGAAAATATCTACCCTTGTGCTGTATTATATGCAAATGAGGACCTAATACTATTTAAATAACAGTTAAAACCACAACCTTCAAATACAAAGCCAGCTATTAAAACATTGCTGGAGGCAATGTTCAGAGTTTATACTAGTTTTGTGCAAGATACAGGTACGGGAGAGAAGGTTGTGTCATTTGAATGACTACACTGTATTCCTCTCTATTTTCTAATTATCACAGATTTAATCAGCTTGTTCTGTTTGTATAATTTGCAATAATTTGCAATAACCTTTCCTATTCCCCTTTTTTCAGGGGGGAGGAGGAGATGAATTTATACAACATAGTAAGTTTAAAAAATATGAGCTACATGGAAGACAGAACAGCAAATAAGATACTGTGATTAATTTCATAGACTTCCAGTAGGAAGTATTTAGTTTATCAGCACATAGTAAATGAATATTAAAATATGCATACCCCAAGGCTACAAGTGAAAGTAGATAACAGCTGTTGGTCTAAAATGTGGTTTCATAATGCAGAGATTGGAATAAGCTTGTAATTATGAATTAAAGCTAGAAGAGTAAAAAAAAAAAAATTACAAACACATTATGAAGATACTTTTTAGCCCATACCATTTAAAACCAGATCTCTTCATTACAAAAATGGAGGGGAAAGGAAGGGTTTGCTTCTATCAGCTTCAGAAAAAAAACGCTTGAGTAAAATCAACAAAACCCAGCTGCTTCTTTTAGTGCATGTTTTTAAAAATAAAGGTATCTCAATCCCACATCAACAGAATTCCATAGCAGAGAGTAGAAAAAAAAAAAAACAAAAACAAAAAACAAAACACCCCAAAAAAAGAACACCAAAAAACCCCACCACTGAATAATGAAAGATTCAGCTTTGCACAGGAAGTAAGTATACTACCCTCACACATGATACCACAGAGCTCAAAAAGCAGGAAAAAAAAAAAATCAGAGTTAAATAATCTGCTTCATTGCATTAAGTATACTGTTGCCCAGTCTGCTACTCCTTTTACTCAGTGTGCTTGTCATTATGCATGAAAACTGTAAAACAATCTGAAAGAATTATGGCATTGAAATAAATGTTTATTCACTCTATTTTTTCCTCACATACATAGTGTAGCTACTGTTCTTAGTTTATGCCTCAAAATTTTAAATATCCTACCCTACAAGAAGTCATTAACAGTGCATTTAATGTAGTTTTCCATGGAAGAAAAGAAAGAGGAGAGCATTTGCAAATACAACGTCTAAGCTAAGAAGATTCTTTTTTCTCCTACGAGGCTGAAGTTCTTGCACACACACAGATAAAAACACAAACAAACAAACAAATTAAAAATCCATTGCATATATTATGAAGCTAATTTCCCTGCATACATGATGGAGAAACATAAACTCCCCTAGGAGATAATTCAGACCAGCCTGGTTGCTCTGAATCACCCAAGGGCTTGGGTGATTTTCACCAATTTTCTTTCTCTGTTGCCTAAATTTGACACAGGCATATGACCAAACTAAAGTATGAACATTCTCCTAAGACATGAGTTCCTTATTGTTACTAGACACAGCACTATATGCTTACATGGTGCATAGGAATCCTTGCCACAGCCTTGCACTAGCTCTGCTTTTGAAGGACCATGGACCTGGAGTAAGAAGATGGATCCTCTTCAGTTGTATGTGCAATCATAAAATTATGGAGCAACTATGTCCAAGCAGCTGTAGCAGCTGTATGTAATTTAGTCTCCTTCTCAGCCTCTTTGCTTGACTGTCATAATCACACCTATGACTTTAACATTGTCTCATGTTATATATAAGATGGGCACAGACAAGGGATTATAAGGAACCAATATGATCCCAAGAATGCCATTTAAAATAGTAAAAAAGTAGTATTTGGTCCTATTTAATTTAAATTACCTTTTGCAAGTTAACAGACTTGAAACTTGACTTCTGATAACACTCTGTATTTTAATTTTAAAATCACAAATAATTGAAAGAACTAAATTTAAAGGGTAACACAATATTCATCCTAATGTGAAATCAAAATTTTACTTGACCTAACAGGTATGCCCTCTCACCAAATATGCTTCTCACTTTAATCTGGCTAGGCTTTTTGTTCACCTAGGCAGATGCTCTTCCTTTTAAAGTCTACATAGATGAGTTCTAATGGTTTCTTCCTCTTTAATCTTTCGAGGTTTTTGTTGTGGGTTTTTTGTGGGTTTTTTTGTTTGGTTGGCTTTTGGGTTTTTTGGTGGTTTTTGTTTGTATTTTTTGTTTTGTTTTAGTTTTTGGGTTTTTGTTTTTTCTGCTCCATCTCACCACAAGTTTATCTTCTAAGATGAAAACAGTATGAATTCATGGTAACGTGTCTCCTCCCTAAACGTCAATGACTTTCAAGAGACTCAGGCATCCATTGCCTAGTACATTTGCAAAATGAAAGAAAATGTGAGTCTTCAGGAAGTCCATGAGCTTTAAAGAACTATTTTAAGATGTTTAAGTTGCTCTGTCTTACATGATTTTATTTCAAAGGTCACTATTGTGCCCATATGAGTAACCACATCGTAGCTTTGTTTCCTGTCATCACAAAACCAAAGCTGTATCAGGAAATACCACTTAGAAGAATCACAGGAGTTTTTAATCTTTGTCCTGTTACATTTGTTTTCTTATGATTTCCAATAAGTACCTAATTTGTAAAGGTCTCTTAAATTCAGCTTCTCCTTTAGAGAAGAATTTTAGTGAGAATGATTGAATTTTTAAACCATCATTGATTATGACGCACCTAGTGTAAATGAATGAATTTTATATGAAGCAGACACTGTGCACCCACTTGATACATATTGATAAGCAAAATCAATTAGCCACTTGTTCCTGAGGACTAGAATGTTTACTCTATTGGATTGTTCTTTCTAAATGATTAAGTTTTCTACAAAGAAAAGAAAATACAGTGACAGGAATTAAATTACAGAAATTTAGTAAATCTCTGCAAGTATTTTACAAAATACTATTCTTTACTTAATAAAGGGCAAGCAACATATTTTATGATTTCCCATTCATTCGACAAAGCTATGGTGTTTGTAATTGTGTATATAAAACCATCAGTCTTGTAGAGCCGTCTTTAGCTGAGCAAGCCCCAAAGCATCCCGTCCATTCTGCTCAGATCTGATCAGCATCTTTATAGTTTATCAGCCTTGGGGTCCAATTTTGCTTTGGATGCTTTTATAAATGAGCACAATCACTGGTGAATCTGTTCTTCCAGATTGCAAAGAGAAAAATCGAGAGAAGAACTTTAGTAGATTACTGTGTCACTGAGGATAAAGTACAAGCGCAAATGCACCTAAAGTAGTCTCAGAGATTATTTCATTGGGTGTACATTTTCAGTTTTATTTCAGTAAAATTAGATGATTGTCTTAGTTATTATTGTTTTTGAAGCTATATTCTGTCCCCAGGCAAGGTGCATGATCAATGCACTATCTAGCAAAATCAATTTGTTGCAAAGTACTATTTATTTAAAAAAAGGGAAAGAGGGGGAGAGGAAAGTAATGCATAGAAAATGTGAAAATGATTATAAGACTTTCTTCTAGTAAAGCTAAATTTTATCATTGAAGCATGGAAGTTAGGAAATAATACAACTGATTTCACAAGCCCTATACAAAACTACTTCTATATACATATTTAAACTTTAAGGTAGCCAGTGAAAAGCTAGCAGCACACTTTGCAGCTCCTTTTATTTTTACTATGAGAGATAAGTTTCCAGCAATCAAATAATGGGACATACGGTCTTCCTCTACTACACTGATCACCCATACAAGCAGTTCCGTTTTTACATAAACAGGACACAGGAAAGAATACATCTAATATAAAAGAGGGTTTGGTTTCTTTTCTGTAGGGATACAAAAATAATCTGTACTTGCTCTGCTTTGTTATTCAAGAGATCATCAATATCACTGAATATCTGATGGGCTAAGGGGAATGCGATTTTCTGAAATAGCAGGAAGGCTGCAGTTTCATGACAGATAGAGCCAATTTTGTTTTCAGAAGTTGTTGATGCTCTTCTGTTATCTCTGTCATGGCCACCATATTAGAAGCTTAGTGGGAATCCATTATCTGCAATCTCAGTCAAAACATTTGCTGCTCAGAATAGTTACAGGCAGCACAAACTTCCAGTCAGTTGGAAACTCAGGATTTCCAATATTTAATGAGAAAAATACTCCAGCAAAAAAGGTTAATTAGAACTACTCAGTGTTACTATGACCTCTTTGTTCAGAATCATTATTAGAGAGACTACAAAATATTCTAGAAATACATGAAATTATGATGCTGGATGATGAAAAGAAATGCATTCTCTTAATCATATTATGAATCTGAACTCTAAGACCGGTTTTGACCACCATCTGTAACTAGAGTATGTGTTGTACAGAGACATCTGCAACTGATATATACAGGTGTGAATATAACCATTCAACTTGATGACTTAAGGAACAACATACCTAAGATCAGGGGAAAGAAAACAACTACCTGAAAATGATAATGAAACCAGGTGGTTTTCCATCTCATAAGAAACAGTGCCCTCAGTACTGGATTTTGAGGTGGACACTTTCTCTTCTAGAAGTTAAGTAGAAAAGGGGTTATTTGGAATGCAGCAACACTCTCTAATGGCACCACCTTAGTTATCATTGCCGTTCACTTTAGTATCCTACCCTTTAACTGGAAAAAGAATAAGAGAAGGAAGACCCATGTTCTTGTACAACAGTATAATTGCTTAATCTACCTGGCATTTGCCAGATAATGCAAGCTGTCAAGCAGCAGAGCTACACAATCATATTTTCTGGTTTTATGTTATCAAATGGTAGGTAATATTGCTGAAAAAGGTCCTCTTGAGGTCATGACAGTGTGAGATTTGAATAAGCCATTTTTAAAAGGTAAGATCATACATATTACTCAGAGCTACTTAAGGAAGCAACTATGTGGTCGGAACTGCTGCAGGAGAGAGACTTTGCGAGTGTGTTAAAGCAGCCTCATAGAAATCAAGACAACACTGACTTTAGCTCCATGGGTAACTGAAGGTTAAGGCAGCTAGCTACCAATATCCATGTCAAACCTACATGCCCCCTTTGATTCTTCCTTCAGACCTCTCCAACACTGACCAGAAATAGATGCAGTCTTGGCTGAGTTAGTGGGTCAGTACCACAGTAAAGGCAACTCAAGGACCATGCATAGACCCCATGTGAAGATATTTTTCTGGCCTGTCTGCTCTTTTACACAATCTTGTGTTCCTGCTGTTACTGTGTTTTAATCTGCTCTTTTGGAAAGGGAGAGGGAAGAATTATGGCGTAATCACTGCAGTCATTAATCAGAACTTGATTTCCATTGAAATTCCAAATTCAACCCCTTCCTTTCTCCACCCACATATTTGAGTTTCAGTCCTTCAAACTGTAAATTACTTTATATATACATGTAGGCATAGGCACAAAAGATATATATAAACACTTACATACATATCCAGACATTGCCACAAACATACACATACCCACAGTTAGAGACATCTTAAAATTTCTCTTCTACTTAATCAAGTGAACCCTTATTCAAGAGAAAACCTGTATGATGTTATTGAGGTGCAAACAACCAGCCCACATCAAAGGCAACCTACTTTTCCTCTGTGTAATATCCCAAATTCCTTTATCAAACTTTAGTTAGGCACATGCTTACCTATCACTGGAAGGATTTTCAGCCCCCCAAAAATATAACAAGGGTTCAGATAGACAGTGAAAATCAGAATAATAAGAAATGTACCACAAAGATGAACACATGTCAAGCAACCTAGAAAAGATGCGTAAGTCTGCAAATAAATAGCCTGGCAAATTAGTTGAGTAAAAAGGATATTCCTCCATGGAGAGATCATGTCCAAACAGCCATTAGAAGTTTCTTGCATTTTCTTGTGGAATGTGTGGCAAGTCACTCTTGAAAGGGAGATACTGGACCAGATATATCACTGGTGAGATGCAGCATGGAGACGCCTTATGGCTCTGACACTGAGGCTAAACTGCAGACAAACACACTCCATTCACCTGAGATGTTGTTTCAGAACAGAACATCTGCAACAGACTTGAGGATCCTCAAAGACTGGGAAACACACGTTTCCAGAGAAAAGCCCCATCTGCATATGGCACACTACCGTACATAAATGAGGAGAGAATTAATAGTTCACAATCTGCTATAGATGATAGTAGCATCCTGCCCTGACAGTTTTGGGTCAAGGACACAGAAATCAAAATGTAAATTAACACAGAGTGAATGATAAGGGAAAAAAAGTGCTACACAGGAATTATTAGACAAAGAGATTATGACACAGGAGTCAGATTCTATTAGAACACCCACAAGTCCTGGAAACATGTAATACAGGTGTTTTGCTAGAGAAGACACAGAGGTGAAGTTTAAGAGAGCTCAGTATAAATACAGTCTCTCATTTCAATCCACACGTCACCTTTACAATTAGGTTCCACTGTAAGTTTCATGTTTAAGTAGACTCCCAATATCGAAGCTGAAGACATAATCAAAGCAGATAGCATTTTTATGAGTTTTATGTGCATTCAATGGCAAGTTGTAATATTCATGTATTTCTTACATCTACTATCAAAGTGGAATCAAACTTTAGCATATTTCCAGGATTAAAAATGGAAGGCTCAGTTTTGCCAAGTCTCAGATTTATCTCACATATTACAACACCTTTTTTTTTATTATTTCTTTTTATGGCTTCAGCAGCTATAATGTATAGATTGCATTAGAAACAGATTCCAACTGAAGAACAAAACTCACAGCCACACATATATCTACAATCTCTGTTGAGGAAATTGTGAGCAATGTGCTTGGAAGTTTATGCTATCAGCTCAAAATAAAAAAAAATAATAATGTAAATAAGATGTAAATATTTTCAAGAGTTTTACTGGCAATTTGTTAATGTCTTCATCAATACCAAAGGTAATTCAGAGAAAAAAAGAAAAGAAAGAAATTCAGTAGCAGATAAAACAGGAAAGCAACCATAATGAGATTGTTTAGCTCTGCACACAAAGGATCCAGAAAACTGAAGAGGTTGAATCAGGGCATAAAACCTTCTTATGTCGGTCAGACCATTGCACAGTTGGTTATGACTTTGCATCCGAAATTTCTTCAAAATTTTATATTCAACCCTCAATTCCATGTATTACGGGCTATACAGCTAGCTCAATTTTTGCATGCATGTGTAAGTACATACAGAGCTCATAGCAGACTAGGACAAGGAAAAGTTAATAGAGCAAAAAGTGGTTTCTTGCGTCTTCCTGCTCCTAGCACTGCATCACAAGTACTAAGATATACTATACCTAAATGAGTACTTAAGGCTTAAGATGTTTCTGGTTTGTCCAAGACCCAAACCAAAGCTCTAACAATCCCAACACTTCAGGCATGCTGCAGGAAGAGAGGAATCTCTGAAAACACTTTACAATGAATGCCTTTCCTACAATTCTTCCAAGGGCAGTCAATGTACCTTTATTAAGCTATTTGTGTGTCTTATGTTACTAAAAAAATTCATACTGAAGAACTTCACCCATTTCATACTCTTTTTGACAGACTTGTAATTAATCTTGCATACTAAAATTCACCCATCTCAATTTTATATCTGTGTATAGCACAGGGTACAGCAGTTGAGTTACTAGAGACAGTTAGAAAGAAATTACATATAATAATGGTATAAGGAGAAAATCTCACATGCAATCTTGAATAAGTAGTAAAAATATTGTTCTAATCCAGTAGTTAAAATACTGAAAGACTTAACTATGCTAAAAATTAAAACATCTAATTGTATGTTTTGCAATTAACATAGTAAACTGCCACACCACCTTCTCAAGAAACAGAGCAAGTTCCTTCCCTACTTCAGATTTTCATGAAAGTTTATTCAAAACATAACTGGCACATGTAATTATAAAACAAAAACAGCTTCAGAACATGGCGCACTTAGGGCTGAAAAGCTTTGAAAACTTAAAGTTTTCTAGGAGTTCTTGTGTAAGGTCACATGTGCTTTGTTTAATTCTAAGAGGGAAAGATGAGACAACTGAGCTGACACTGGAGAACGAATGAAGACTGAATGTATATTTGGAAACGCGCCTGGAAGGTGGCATTCATTTCCAAGGCTTGGTAATTTAGGCTCTGCCAGTGAACAACATCTGGCGTTCCTTTGTCTCTTCTCAAGGGAAGAGCAGGATGAAAACACTTTTTCATATTGGGGAAAGAACAAAAATACAGGGAGACTTTCTAGATGAGAAATATGGCATAATTATTAAGGTAAAATAACAACTTTCTTTTCCCATACTACTGCTTTTTTTCTCTGAAAGAGTCTGTTCAGTGATATAAAGGACATGCGACTGGGTTTTGTTGTGATCAACTTATATTCTTTCTTTTTCTTTTGACTGTCTCCCCTAACATGACAAATACTCATATAAAGTTGAAAATGTGAGGCAACTATAAAATGCAGATGCACCTGCAAAACACACACTTAGTTATAAACATTAAAAAAACCCCAACAAAACCATCCACTAGTAATACAGAACAAATCAAACAGACCAAATGATATTACTATGCCAAGTGGCTACTAGTTAGGATAACAAAGATAACTCCAGCCATGGAGACAACGCAACGAGAGCTCCTACATTACACCTGAAAGTTAGTATCCTAAGATACTAGATGCTAAGATACTTCTTAAGTCATCCTTGAATCCTACCCTGTAGACAGACATCACCTGTAACTCCACCTTTTACTCTCTGCTCTTTTTACAGTGAAGAAAACACACAGATAATGAGTCTGCCAAACAGTTTTTTTTAACCTTACATTCAATCACCATGCTTTCCACATAACCAATCAATACAAAACACAGATGAAAGAGACTGCGTAAAATGCGGAATAATATAGCAATTATAACTATTTGAGATACTTTTTTGAAAGCTAAAAATGTGATCTCAGATGTATATAAAGAAAGCTTTGTATTGATTAGCTCCCAGTAATAGAAACGAAATATCTGTTAGATACATTTCCAAAAACACTGATATCTCCCATCCTTCAGGAAGTGTCATTCACTTCTCTATATGCACATGCTTTTAAATTAACTGTCCTAGGCATGAATTGTCCAATTCTAAAATCATTTTCTAGTATGGATAGTTGAAACTCTCATTACCTGCTACCAGAATCAATTCTTCTCAGTGAGAAGAAAGAAGAATAAAAGCCTTTACTTTGAAGCACAAGATCAGGGACAAGGTAATACTGCAACCTCTATTGTGAATATTTTTGAATTATAATTCTGGCCTTTCAATCTATAACATACTTCACTTTAGCTTACTGTAGACAAGTGGAAAGAAATACTGTAACACTCAATATTGCCATTAAAATAAGTTCTTGTTTTCTGGTTTAAGAATAGTAACCAAGAATTGCAAACACTTACCTTCATGTTTCTTTACTCCATCCTGATAAAGCTGCAGCACTTTTTTATCTTCATTAACAGGCGTGTGCCATTTAAGTCAATGGGACTACTCAATAGTGCATATGCATTCAACATGTCAAATATCAACTGGCCTTTTCTCAAGGTGTGCAGCAACTCCCAGTTTTACCACCTACCAGACAGTTTAAGCATAATGTTTCAAATGCTGAAGTAACAGCTTAACTGCTCTCTAGCAAGATGCTTTTTTCTTTTCTTTTCTTTTTTTTTTTTCTAAGCAAAATTAATTTTTAGTTGTTTCAATACAACGAAGACTGGCAGGATGAGGACCATGGCAGCACAATGAGGACTGTGGCAGCACAAGGATCCAATGCATCCAGTGCTAGATGTTTCTTACTTTTGGCAGGAATTCTGCCTTTTATTTTACTTTTGGTACTGTCTTTGCTTTTAATGATGTTCTACTCCAACTCTAAATCCAGATATTGAATATAAGACTAAATTATGTTTATGGAATAAAGCTTGACAAGCCTTTAGTGAGGTACAGTTATAACAGTGCAAGGGACTTTGAGCATACATTTTGTGAAGCTGGTACCGTTCACATAATCCCTCCCTTAGTTAAAAACTGTTGCACCATTACAAGCAGAACAAATGCAGGTACAAAAGTTTGAACTGTCACATACTCTACTTTTAGTCCCCTGTTCTGAACATCGTAATGAATTATGAAGCTCTCTTATGCAGCCAAATAAACAAATAATCATTCAAGGGGAGAGATAATCATTAGCAATGATTTGTCCTCACCTCCTAAAGTAAAAGTAGTTTCTAGCAGATATTTATCCCTTTTGACATTCCCTGTCTACCATTCAATAGGAGGAGGGAAGCTAAAAAAACAACCCCAAAAAAGAGGGAAAAAGACAAACAAGGGAGAGAGGGAATCAAACAAGGGGGAAGAGAAGGTTTGCCTAAGCAAGACTATATCAGGGCAAAAAATAAGCACAGCTGAAATTCTATACCTCAATTACCACACACTATTAAGCTAAAGAAAACCTTCAAAGAAATGCAGAAGCATTTTGGCAGTCAGTCAAAAATATCTAACGTTTACAAGAGCCAGCTGAAACTTGCTAGGGTATGTTTTCTCCCTTTCCAAGACACTTTACCCCTCAGTACCCACACTGACTGATTTACCCCCAACATCATTGCCATGCTTCCTCTTTTACATACAGAAAGGAAACAACCTGATGTACCAGCTTACACGGTATCCAGAGCTAGAAGTCAGGAAGTAAAATTGCAGTGTTCCATTTTAATCTGATAAATTCACGCTATCCAGATAGGAAGAAATTTGCCACAGATTAGCCATTTTTCTTCTATATTAACAGTCAGAGAAAAATAATTGCATTTTGCAGTCATTCACACTATTGTTTTTGGGTTTTTTCCAGCTTGGAGACTTGTCTCAAAGAATTACACTCCAACTAAAGCATATCACGTCAATCCTAAAAAGCACTGGGAGGAAGAGAGGACTGAACAGCCCCTTCTTACTGGATCACAGTGTTTTGAGCTTAGGCTATTACAAAAACCCATAGGGAGTTCAGAGAGAAAGCCCAACATGGCTGTTGGAGAAAGGCTATTTCAAACTCATGTACAGCTGTGACAATAGAAGACAAGATGCAGTGGGGATTCACTGATTATAGACAAAAGCTGAATAACTGCAGCTAGAAGTATCTTTTCTGGTACCTAGAAAGCTATTTCTGAAAGATATAGCTTGTCTTCAATACCATACCAGGCAGCAAGAATTCTCAAAGAGCATGCTTTGAGTTTACTCTAAATAGATACTGATGCATGTCCTGAAGAAAATTAATTTCCATTTGGAATCTGCCTACACCTTTGCTATTAAACTCTAACAAAAAAAAGTACCAGCAAAATCATTTTAGCTATGTGATGAGCAGTGTTTCCGAGAAGTTAGTCATGTAAGGTAGGGACTAGGTCACAGCAACTGCTCATCTGAGCATATAACTAGTCCAACACAGGTCACAGTGTAAGAAACAACAAACCTAGACTAACGCTTTTTCCAGCATACCACTACACCTTGTTCTGCAGTCTTACAAACTTCCCCGAGCTCGAAGTTAAATCACCTTCATGCTATAAAATAGGTCCTATCTATGTCAGGGATGTACCAGGCACAGAAGGCTCCTCAGATCCCTGATGGCCCTTCTGACAGATCTTAACTGAGTTAGCATTTCCTGCACAGATGCACTGCTGAGGTCAATACAAGCACCTCAGCAGAATACGGCACAGGCACAGTAGTCTACTTGCATGATACCAACCATAGAATTTAGACCACAGTTTCCTCCTTTGTTTAACCTAAGATTTTTATTCCCACTATTAACAGAAGATGTCATGGATGCAGCTTTCAACTGTGTCATAGTTCAGTCAAGAGACAGCTTTGTTGTGAACAGATCCCCTAATTTAGTTATGCTAGGTCCTACACACTTCATCTGACAGCACAGAATCTGAGGTCACACACACAGACCTTACAATCTGTTCTCAAACCTTGGCAGTTTATGTACATATGTACTGAAACTACAACAAGCTGCCCACTGTCAGTAAAGGGACAGCACAGTCAGTAGCCATGTAGGTGGTCATTATGAAGTAAAACATAACCTACTTAACTCTAAAAGAGAAAATGCATCCAGACACCGTTTCCCAACTTGGCAGATAACTTTAGAAACACAAAAACATTCCCAGCATAGATATTTGCTTTAGCACTGCTCCTGTATAACTAAGGAACAATTTTGGTTCATAAAGAATGATTAAAGCACCAATTATTTTGACTAAACATGTATTTGAAACCCTCAGGCTGCCATGGACTTGAAAGCCATTAATTCATTATTTAGCTGTCAGTGTGGAAAAATGTCACAAGCTTAAAGGTTTAACGAATAGTTCGCAATATTAAAGCAAACGGTCACATTTGAAATTTCAAACTGTTACACGACCTTATTTATTAGATAGTGTAGATTACCTTTTGCACACACATTGCTTGCAATGTATTCTAGAACAATTTTGTGTTGAACAGAATCTAATCATATTTTAAGTTTAAATTTAAATAAGGAGAGAAAAGACCCCCTCAAGAGCTTCTGGGAAATCATTTACAAAAATCTTTGAGGCTCAGGTGAAACAAGTTGTGCTGTGGGATTTGAAAGATCTGTGGAAGTGTAAGCTATAAAATCACTTCATCTTGGATGCTTAGAAAGGTGGTTTGGGAAAGAAACTCCACTTTTTCAATGCCTCAGTGATATATGGCACTGACACTAATGGCTATAAAACCTTATTAGGGAGTGCTGTGAAACTCAAATATATGAGTTTCTTATGTGGAAAGATTTGAGTATTCACATTACAGTGGAAAAGAGGACATATCCACGTTCGTCTCTGGAAAGTGGATTGATTCTGGCAATCTATTCGGGTATATACAAATATCTTAGCTCTCCAGGACTGTGACAGAGAAAAGCAAATGGCATAGCATTCACTCCTGAAGCACTGGCAAGACTTTCTGACGATTTGACGACACAAAACTTAACTTTCACTGAATCTCAGTTGCGTGGCCTTTAAAATAAAATAATGTCATAAACTGAGGTTTGGGTACTGCAAACTTCAGCAATGAAGCAAGAGCAGTGAATCATTTACAGCTTACATTAATTTTAGAATTAAGCTTCTCATTGGATATGTAAAGCTAGGTGCTGCTCTGATATGCTGTAGCCTTGCAACCTTGCATCAGAGCTGTGAGAAGCCTCATTGGGGTTTCCCACACTGAGGAGGATTGAGAACTACATTCAAGCTCAGGGCTTTGCTCTCAGTCCTCTCCTGGGCTATGCGGCAGGTACGCCTGCACCTAGCCTTGTACTTTGCTGTCCCAGCCTGCTGACTTGATTTACCAGGTTGGCCTCACTCAGAGCTAATCATTAGGACAAGCCAGACAATCATTGCACTGTTAGATGATCCCAGTTGCCATCAGCAGTCATCCACTGCTCTACTTACTCAAGTAATGTGGGACTGCAGCACTGGACTGAGAGGGTACTGCTGTGGTTGCCTTGCCATCACCCTCAGCTCCTGGCTCAGCTATAGCATGGAGCAGCCTGCCCTAGCTCTACCTGACACCTGCCCCAGGAGTAGAGAAGAATCAGACCTGCAGTAAGAGCCAGACAACTGTCTCCCATGGAAAGGCATACACCTTGTAGCCAGTGGCAAAGATGTCCATTCTTCTCTGAAGAAAAGAGTATCCAGAAAGATCAGAGAGAAAACAAAACTGGAAGATTTTCACCCTAATGAGGAAAGCAAGAGCCACAGCCTGCATGCCAGAAGAGGGAGCACTGAAAGTAAAGGGAGACTAAACCCTGAAGGGTTCACAGGAACTATGTGTTTGAATTGCGTCAAAATAGATTCCAGAAAAATGAATGGGAACAATCAACACAAAGAATGAGAATCACACTGTGAGCCACATTTAGGGACTGTACTTTGCAAAAGGCTAACTGGCAAAAAAGAACTATACTCATAAATCCTAGATGGCTTTAGGTACTGGATTTTCTACATGAAATTCCCAGTCATTTAGTTATCAGATCCCATAGGAGAGTCAGGAATCTGAATTACAGATATATGTAATATATCCAGGATACACAAATCTCACATATTAATTTTCCAATCCAACCAATACATTTGTTAAAGGACCTTTTGACTCTTACTTTCATCTCTCAAACAACAGTAGTTCTTATTCAGTTTATTGCCACTGGCATTTACAGTATCTCATATGCGGATCTGTCATTCTAGATTCTAAGTTCACTGCTAATGTCAGCACAGGCTTTTCTGAATGGCAGGGACCATTCAGTTTCAGTAACCTGTGCAGGAGCAACACGTAAGCTAAGAACACCAGCATTAAAAGCTGCCCTCTCCAACATATCAAGAAGAGAGCACTTTCTCTCCACGTGAAAGCTAAGAGGCTTCAGAGGTCTTGGAAGAAATTGTGAAACTGTTTACACTGTTCTTGCAGAAGGTGCATATACCCCCTCCAATTACCTATGAACAGTTAAGAATGCACTGCGAAAAGCACAAAGAAAAGCAAATACTCCCTGAACAACAGGCCAGCAGTGCAGGAACACACGGTTAGATTTCATGCATTCCAAGTATCAAAAAAAGATTCTACTCAGCTATCTGCAACATACAGGGGATGGATGCTCCTTCCCATTCTAGTAAACAAGTGAGCATTCTGCCTTTAACTGGACTGCACATAACACAGTCATTTTAAAGTGTGGAGATATCTTTGACAAGAAAGTTACCTAAGCTGCTTTGTCCATCCAATCTCATCACAATTAATGCTTTTAATAAATTCTTCAGTCTGGAATACTCTTAGTGGCAAAAAGAACTGTGTGTTATTGCTGAAGCTTCCAGCCGGTGTAAAATCACTTTTTAACTTAAAGTAAAAAAATCAGTTTTCAGTGGAATTAGATACTGTGTGCATCTTAGGAAATCAGAGATAAAGAAAAAACCATTTTTAATGTCATCTCCAAAGCAAAGAAAATGCTGTGAGCAATACTGTGTTAAAAATTTAAGTCCTGAAAAAACAAAAGCCTTAAAAATTCAAGATGTTACTAATATCAATTGGAGAAACAATTTTAAAATATTTAACAGGTTCTTGCTTTTCCATTTAGACAGAAAAAAGAAGATTGCAAATATTTGGTAATTATACTACATACCACAGACTTATGGTTACAGAAAAAAATTATGTATATATTTGTGTATATGGATTTGCCATTGTTCTTTAATATGGTGAATACAATGAATAACTGAAAGACATTATCTATTTATATACTTAAAGAGATATGTCTGAGGTTATTTTTTGCTGTCTCACAGTATAAGCACATGAATGAAACCTTGGTCCCACTGCAATCAGCGGTAAAGCACCATTGCTTTCAATGAAACCAGACTTGAATATTTATGTATGTACATCGATACAGTAAATATCTGTTATTTAACTATGCTGAAACTCCACCCAATAAGTTGAAGGCTGAGAGAATCTTAGGCTCCTGGGCCTCTGAATATGTATACCAAATAATTTTGTGCAAAGATGCATCCAAAATCACATCACTCTTACAGATTCTTCTGGATTCATAGTTCTGTATCAATTCTAGTGTACACACTAGTTATAGCCTGAAGGTACAATAAACTATGCAAGTTAGAAAGAGGAAGCTTGAATTTTTGTTTCAAACAAGCCTTTAGTTTATAATAGCAGAAATGCATATGAACAAAGAACAGTATAGTACAAGTTTATACAAGAGAAATGGCTCCTTTAACTGAATTTAATCATTCCCCTGTAAAGATGGCAAGAAAAAAAATATTTTTTAAAAAAAATCAATTTCTTTTGGACCCAGTCCAAAAATTAATTAGAAGTCCCAACATCAGTGGGCTTTGGACCAGGTTGGATAGGAATGTGTTCATACTTATGTGAGAACATGAAAATAATTTTCATTTTAAAAGGTCCACAGAATGGCATATGAAAGAAAAAACATGTTGTACACTGAAAATAGCTGGCCCCATTGAAACAACTAGGACATTTTGAGTATTTTTCACCTTAAATTCTAAGCACCTCCTTAGAGGAATCAGAGTACTTGCAAACTGTTATAACAGGAGTAAAGCCAGCAAAAAGCATTAGACAAATATTTGCAATCTCTTCTTTTGACCAAAACACTGTTGGAAATGTTGATTTTACACCATTAGGAGCAAATGAAGGACAGGGATCTCTTATGTCACTGGAGTTGAGCTCTCTTGGATTAAGGAACTCACTCCTATACTCTTCGTGGATTTTATAAAGAAAAAGTAAGCTTCTTGTCCTTACAGCTTGTCGCGGTTTAAGTCCTAATGGCTGAGAAATCCTCTAAAATCCATCATAATACATTTACACATATATCTTCTCCAAACATCCCTACTGAACTTTATAATCTCTTCTCTATACCTAATATTTTCATAAGTTTTCTCCAATTTCCATATATTCATGTAGAACTTTTTTTTGCTAGAAAAAAGATTACAAGAAGAAGACACTGATGAATTTCCTTTACATTAAAAGCTGTAAGCAGGACTAAAGGTAAGGCTTCAGTGTATGGATGGGGAAAAAAAACAAACAAACAAACAACAAAACAAATCCAAAACCAAAATGGGGAAAAAAAAAAAGAAAAAATGTTCTGTGAGCATAGGAACCAAGACAGCCTGGTCTCAGGAGTCTGTATTTTATGACTGGGATTTTCTAGTGCCTAACAAGTTGTGACTTCCAACTGAAGTTTTTCTAATAGTTAGGGCATTTGTCATGTCTCCCTTCTGCACAGAGTCTTTCAGTTTTGGTAATAAACATGCTCCTACCATAAACTGCTTTCAGCATGGGCATTAATAAAGTGGGGTTTTCTTCCCCAATGTCCAGATGCTTGGGTAGAAATAATCACAAAATTATCATCTTTGATGCCTCTAGCTTTTTTGTCAAATAATATAGCTGAAATTAGGCAAATAGCTAAAAAGTTAACACTGGAGAACAGATATTTGCGGGCAAAGCAAAAGGTGATGATTTTTATTTCCTCTGAAGCCATAGAAAACTATAGTAGGCAGAGGTTTTGCTTTTTCTTTTTTTTTTTTTTTTATTAATAAATCTCAGATAATTTACAAAGAGAAGTACTTATACTGGTATTTAAAGATAGCTCTATGATCCTAGAGATTCAGACCTCTGAGGCCAGTTGAAAACACTGGAACATAATCAAATTATAGATCTAATGATGTGACTAAAGACTGTCTTCCTCAGCGCAGATCTCACACACTTGCTTTTTAAACTGCCTTCTGCACATCTCAGTGCAAGCCCAAACTGATAGAATGTGCCATGCAGCACTGCAAGCCTTACAAAGGTGCTTCAGTTAATAAGTCAGCCAAGGGGCTGGAGTTACTCAGACAGGCCTTCAGGGCTGACTATTTGGCAAAGAGCCTCAGCAACCTCTGGAATAACCCATGCTGGAAAGGTGCAAAGGTGATTTAAAATTCTCTTAGCCCTTCTCCTCATGGGCCAGATTTGCTGTTCAATGCTACGAAGCAGCTCTCCCAACATACCTTTTGCTCATGTTGAGCAGTCTGAAGCAATGTTTGGTTTATTTATCTCCTTTGGATGAGAACCAATCCCAAGGCCCTCAGCTCACTGCTAATTAATTCCTCTCCCATGAGAAGAAAATAATTTCTTTCCTTATTTTTAACAGCCTTCAAACAATGAGAGGGTCTTTCTGGCTGCAAGGTAATTACAGAGCTGCTGCTCACCTAAATCCTCTCACTATTTGCACAGAACATTTTTAGTATGCACTACAGCCTTGTCTTCCTTTAAATGTTTCTGTAATTAAAGGCAATGCTGCCAAAAAGATGTTCCAAGTTGAATAAAAATATATTTATTTGCATGAGTAAACTGGCTAATTACTTGGTCAATCTCACACAAATATTTTTCCTATAAGTTATGTTTAAGCATAGAGAAAGTAATCATCAACTCAGGCATGAGGAGAAAAAAAACCCAAAACCCTAGTGTTAAAGCACAGCCATTAATTTAAATTTGCTACACAACTCTACACTTGCCTTTTTTTCAGGGAAAAAAAGAGATTGTAAACACATCCCTGCACATGCATAGACAGCTATTGCCAGATTGCAACTCAGCTGCTCAATACAACTGAAAAGATGCTCATGTGCAGATACACTCTTTGGAGGAAAAAAAAAAAACAAAACAAAACAAAAAACCAAACAAACAAAAAAAGAAAAGAAAAAGTCAAATAAACAGATTCAGGCTGTGCCATTGAGCCACTCACCAGCCCCAACAAAACCTCCTGGTGCTATAATGCTCTGTAGCTTCCACTGTATCACTTCGTCAGATATGTGGGAAACATTCATTTCTACAGGCAAAAAACTCTGCAGGTTGATGCTATCATAACAGTCATACAGCTTCATCTCTTTCTATCATATTTACTTATCATTAATTATTCAGCTACATTTTGATTTAGAGAAATTCAAACTGGGAGAGGGTAGCAGAGAAAAGAAGTCGGAGTTTTCTGTTAAACAAGGCTGTTAAGGTATTACTTGGAACAGTAACAGTGCCTTTCCCCTTACATGGAAAGAGACTTGCTTTTTTCACACACCCCAGGTTAAGTACAAAACATAAAAGAAATGTGAAAACATTAGCCCTACTTATGCAAGCCAGAAGTTATACCAATTCCTTGACATTTGGTTATGTTTTCGTGCATAACTTTAAATGAGTCATTTCATCCTACCACCTGGTTTCCAGACTCTTATCCCCCACTTCGTTTGCTTAAGGAGCTCTTCTTGCTCATCTGAAAGTTTTTGGGTACTAATTGGCAATGAATTTCCCTTCCACTGCTTTGCATTCTGTGTTTTCGTGGTGGTCCTTCGTCTAAGTCCATTCAAAGATAGTTCTGCTTGCCAGGTACTGAATGCCCTTGAGCTGTGTTACATCACCCACAACTGCAAATAGTTTGCAGTGATCTCTCTCTTGGCCCAGCTTTAATAAGAATGCTGTAGAAGGGGCTGGTGATCCTGTTTTGGATTTTAGTGTTTGGGTTACTCATGTTTCTATAAAACTGCACATGGGTCACAAAACGACCACAAAATTTGATTTATAACCTTTATATGAGAAGTTCTTCTTCACTGAGATATGATTCCCGCTATTCCTGACATCAGCTGCAAAGCACCTGATCGAGGCCTCAAGCCCTCCCAATGGTAAATATTTATTTGAAAAAAGGTTTGTTGCTGTAGTAAATATCAATGATGCAATAAGGTGTGCAGCCACATACCTTCACCTTTCTATACTACTGCTCCAAAAATATAGCAAAGAAAGCCTTTTTTTCCTCCAAAAGTCTAGAGTTAACTGCTGCCAACAGAAGTTCCCAACATCTCAGAGCAACATGGAAAAAAAAGAGAGCACAATAGTAAAGAAGACAAAGAGTCAAGTTTTGTCTGAGGTAAACTGGAGGAGGGGGATTGACAACAAACAAACAAACAAACAAAAAACCCTACAAAACTAAAACCAGGCTGAGTGGCCATGGCAGAATCTCAGCTAAATTTCACATGAGGCAATCAGGCATTAAGAAGCTCGGGTAAGTCATCACACACCAAGCCAACAGAATAAGGCCCAGCTAACATCAACAAAGCTGAAGAAATGAAATCAAGACAAAACTTAGACAAATATCTCAAGCTTTAAAAAAATAAAAATGGCTCCGGGAAACAATCTCTGATAATAGCAATGCTATTGTTACTCATTTGTGCCTTTTAGCTGCTAGATGATGCAGTGAAAATTCTTAAATGGAATGTGCCCACCATGCTCTTTGAACAGAAAAAAATTATGCCAGTAATGGCTTTGAAAAACTTGTATCAGCTATTTGGTCATAGGATGAACAGAGTATTATTTTCAGATAGTCTTAAGTTCAATAATAAGCTTAACCCTGCTAAAATTTCTGAGAAGATTGTACTGTGAAATAATGAGAAGAGAAGAAATAGGGAAGAGAGATGACAGTTTGAGCAGTACCTTTCCAGAAGATAGTACGAGGTTTAAACCTGTGATCATTTCAGTATTGCTTGTTCCTTATAAGGCAGCACATCACAAAAGTCTGGTGCTCTACCTATGAGATCTCTGTGCAGACACTTTTAGCCAGAACTTCATATACTCCGTCTTACAAAAATCACATACGGTTTGCTAATGCTATGTATCAAAAGAAAAACAAATACAGAAACCTGGTTTCCCTTAGATTGTTATCTGTATTAAATAATGGCCAAATGCTCTGCTGGCTTAATTCCATTAAGTTCAATAGAGTCATGCCAGGAAAGAATTTGGCCCTAAGCATTTAATGAGCCTGTTACTTGAAAGATTAGGGGCCAGATCCTCCTGTGGTATAAGCTGGTCTAATTTCATTGGCTTCCATGGAATTATGCCAATTTACAATAGCTGAGGATCTAGACTTACAAGTAAGTAAAGTTACTTTTGCCCTAACAAGTATATGTGGCTCATATCTTCATATATGTTCAACTTGTCAAATATTCTTGTGAAGATCAAACATGGCCTACAAGACTTCCTCCAAAAAAAAAACCCCAAGTGGTACTGTCTTGAATTCTTATCTAGAAGTTTAACAACATGGAATTCTCTTTCTCCTCTCCTAAGCTTTCAAGTAAGGATTCTGCCCAATTCATATTCTTAAGTCATATTTAGTTTGGCTCTGACTATCACAAAGTCACATCAATGCAAAAATTATTTCATGTTAGATTCTCAAATTGGTAAAAGTCATAAGCCATTTTTACAATTTACATCTATAAATCTTTGTCCTCTTTAAGAGAATATCATCCTGCCTCACAACAATG
>JANHGB010062764.1:0-53068 GCA_026283785.1 Coracopsis vasa
ATCAGATCTAGGGGAAAGCAAGCTGTTCTTGCGCCCCTCAGGCCTGCCTGCCCTCCCTGAACCTAGATAAGCAGTGCTGCCAGGGTTCCTCTTGCTTCAGTCTGACTGGCAGCAATGCTAGACCAGGGAAAGCTCCCACTGATTTTAGGGACAAGGAAGCTGTCCCCCATCTGTGGCTTGAAACTGTGGCTTCAGGGAGGAATGTATCAGGGAGTGTGGGAAGTGAGAGACCAAGTAACACCAGGAATTCTTAAAAAATGGTAAAGAATTGCTTTCAGTCTTTTAGTGGCTGGCTTCAATGAAAGAAGTGTGTTGCATGTACCCTGCAGGTAAGTTTGCTTCAAAATCAGAGCAGGAAACCCAGCGTGCACATCCTTTCCCTCCACTGACCCTCAGTGAGCATTAGCATTAGCAGAGAGAACTAAACCTAGGAAGGGGGGAGGACTCAGCAGCTGTCAGCAGGCTGTCCAGAAGCAATGATCATAGACAAAAATAACCTTAAAAGATCTTTCCAAATATAGCCCTCATTATTGGTGCTGCATCAGTTTCATTTCACACCGTTTCATTTCACGAGTGTCTCTGGTTCCCTTTAAGAGACCACCTGAGGCACCAGGGCCTTTCTCTAGAAAGGGAGAACTGAGAAAACATCTCGGTGTCATGATAGACAAAGGATGGACAATTCTTGCTCTCAAATGTTTAACCTTGAATGCTCCCTAGTTAATCATAAGCAGGGTGAGCTAAGCAGGGCCTGATGAAAATCACAGGACACAGCTGTTTTGAGGCACTGCTGTAAAACCACTCTGCAAGCTCTAAGTTTGGGCATTGTGGCATGAAGACATGAGTTACTGGTAGTAAAACCTCACCCTCTGCACCTGGAAGTATACAGTCTTACAGGACCAGTTTGGGACAGCTGGAACCAAAGTGTTACAACCTGATTTAAAGTTTCAGTGGGTGGTAGCTTCCGGCATGCAAAAAACCAGGGAGGGAGAGTGGGATATGGAATGTCTTATTTTCTTCCATTTTGTGTCTTACAATTTTTTACTTGCTTTACCCAGTGCAGTGTCTGTGGTATCTGCAAAAAAAGCACAAAGCTGTTGTTGGAATGTATCAGCTGACTGCTTGGAGGCGCCAAGTATGCCACATGTGCAGAGCCAGGCAGGTTAGGAACTGAGAAATGCCCATACTTGCTTTTGAGCTATCTAGGGAATTCACGAGACCATGTTAAGAGACCTACTACTGCTTTCAAGCAACTGAAGACAAATCACAGTAACTTCAGAGGAAAACAAAGTCGGAACTAGGCTGTGGTTTTGGATATGAAGCTGCAGTACTTACAAACTGAGCAATCTCTTCCTCTGTGGACAAAGATCAGAACCATACTGGCCCAGGGAGGTGTGATCCCCAGTGCCAGTCCCAGTAAGTGCACTCGCCCTGGAAAGCAGCAGGGTGTAAATTATACTAAGGCATGAAATCTATGGTTAACTCAACCTAGAGAGAATCACACCCAAAAAATCACAGTGGCTGCAAAACTGATTTACCACAGATGATCATCTTGCAGCTGGAAGTTGTAGGGATGATAAGCAGACAATACTACTTGTTGAGTTGAACCACAACTTAGTCTTGGATGTGATGCTAATATTGCTCTTGTACAGGGTCATTGTTGGGTAGGGGTTGCCGATGAAAGCCCAGCTCATGGCACAGTCATTGCCACGACTCATGCTGTGATTCTTCAATGGGATGATGAAACAAGGAAGCAGAGATCTTCCTGGGATACTCCATCTTGAAGCCAAAACACTCTGCTGAGGATGGAGTCACTGTGGGATGCTTTGCACTGCACTGTCTGTTGCACATGCAAACACAGAGCCAGCACCATCAAGACAGAGTCTTCTGCACGAGTACAAATCCAAAAAGCTTGGGTATGACATTTCATGACCTGGGCCTTATTTGCCACCAGGGAAAACTCAGGGAAATGATTTCATTCAGGGAAGAACAAACAATACACCACATTACTGTTAGCATCTGACCAGCATACCTATATCAACATGTAAACAAATACAAACTGAAAAGCAAGAGTAGAAGGAATCAGAAATCTCATTCTCCCACCAATCTATGCAACTGTAAGCAAGCAATTAATTTCTTTGTTTTTTGGTCTGTAAATAAGGTATCATGTTTTTGCTCCATGGGGATATATATTGATGCCTTCTCTCACTAATGCCTTTAAATTGTAAAGCGCTTTTGGATATTTGGCTCCCAAGGCACTTTAGAAATGCATGATTAAATTACACCCAATTACAAACCAAAGCAGGTGATCTTGTAAAGGAAGGAATATTACTCTGCTGTTGTGGCTCTGAGGCACTAATAGTCTACAGAATGCCAGAGGGAATCAAGGAGAAGTGAGTGTGCAATTTAATTTCCAGTGTCCACTGCAAAATTTCCACTTTCAGCCTGTTTAAACGTATTTCTTGAAGTCTTTATTATCTCCATTTGCACTGGAATGAAGACACTTCAGGTAAATCCCTGGATCCTAAATGTAGCAATGTATAGCAAAATTCTATGAGACCTCATTCTCAGAAAACAACTTCTCTCCTTCTTATCCTTCAGAGCTTTTCTACCATCTCTCAGGTTTGTGCAAATAAACCGTGTGACTTGCCATTTATAATGAAGAATAGAAAATCAGTTCTCATCTGCTCGTGTCCTGCTGTCCTGCCTAAAAACATGTAGGCTGTTATCAAAGGAATGTTCAAGGGAACGCACTGCAAGGTACAAGCAACCCAGCTTTCCTCCATTTACTACTACTCCCCTATACTTGCCTACATACAAAGAAGTTACACGATTTATTTCAGACACTGTAAAATTCAGGCCTGGAGTACTTCTCTACACAAGAACACAACCATAGCTACATAACTGGAAGTGCTCTTTCTCAGCTGCACATGTAGCTGAAGTAACATATCTATGGTCTAGTTATGTTTATCAAGGAAGGCTGATAGTTAAATACACAGTTTGACACCTCATTACTCACCTTAAGGTACAACTTATTCTGTTATTTTAATGTATTGCCCATTATTCTTAATGGGATTAGAAGACTTGTAGCAGCATGTGGATAGGCTTATGAAGAAATATATACATTGCCTGAAAATATATATTAATATATAGTTTGTTTCATACTACTATATTATATATTATAACAGGAGTAGGCCAAGCAAAAAAAATGTGGCTTGGATCTCATTACTCAGAGTAACTACATTCTGCTTTATTCCCCAGACGGGGCAGGAGGCTCACCTACCATTTAGGTTTGATGAGCTGGGGCATGTTAAGGTTTTTCGGAAGTCCTGCTAATAAGACATCCTTATTATTGACTAGGCCTGAGCAGGGAGTGACTGAACAAAGGAGGTGTTTACGTGGTGGGATGACCTCCGAGTGTTTAATTTAATGTACTTTTCAGGACATCTTATAGGTTCTGGCCCAGAAAGACTGTCACACAGTGTCCTACATGTGACAGATTTGCTTGCTTTTTATTTAGGAAACAAATCCCAGTCAGACTGGAAATACGCTACAAGACAAACGACCTGCAATGCCAATCTTCTGTTAAGATATGCCAGTATCACCTTTTCTGTACACAGATGGCCCCTTGAATTTTAAACAGCATCGGTATTAACTGCTACGTAATGTGCTACACATGCATGTAGTAAAAGGAAGCCTGAAGAGATTAACCACAAATGGATAGGATAGGCCTGGAGGTATTCTTGCGTCTATTCCCCAGGTGGGGACCTGAGGTGCAGAATAGTTTAGTGATATACCTAAGGCCACAGAGGGAGCCTGAGCTAGTCCACAGTCTTATGTACAAGAGAACATGTTTTCCTTCAGTGCTGTCATGACTTTTTATGCTTACCTCTGTCTTTGGAGATGTACCACTGCTCCTGTGAATCCAGAGAGTCAGTGTCCCCAGTGTCATTGCAGACAATAACTCAGAAGCCTTTCCTCCCTGGGAGCAGGCCTGTGACAGTGTACTTATTGCTGTAGACCTCTGCGGCTGTGAACCATGTGGCAGAACTGACATCACATTTCAGGACACAGTAATCTATCTGGCTAGTTGTCTTCTACCCCTGAGTTATGATTTAGGGTCACAGCATTAGGGATTTCTTCAACCAGCTGCACATCAGTGGGTGGTCAGGGGAAATCTAAGAATTAGTGAGCATATTTAAGTATTGATTTCTTCTGTTTGGGACCCTCCCTCTGTACTTTTCTGAGGTTAAAAAGTTTTCAGTTCAGCTCCTCCCTTCCATAGTCCCTGTGTGTCTAGGGAAGTATTTCTTTCCTTGACTTCTTCTAGCCTGAGCAACCGGAGGACCACATTTTCCCTGTGCATGTAGTTCCTGTCTCATGAAAAAATAAGTCTGTTAGTTTTGAAAAGCAGTCTCTGAAGAGCTGACAAGTAAAAGATACACTGCAAAGGTCCCAAACCCCTAGCAAATCATTACAGTAACAGGAGCCTCTAAGCAAGGAGGAGCAAGCAGTAAGCAGTAGCTTAAGTAAGCAGGAGCAGTAAGCAGTCTCAGTAAGCAGGAGCAAGCCAGCCTGCCTCCACTTGGCTGTCACAGGCCCACTTGCAATAGAAATGATGTCACCAGACTGCTGAGGGGACAGACACTGTTGTGTTAGTGCTGTTAGGGGGATTTGCCCGATCAAGTAATGACATGAAAAACAAGGCAGCATTTGGTGATGTCTGGAGCAACAGCTGCTTCACCAATTCCCTCCACATTGGACAGAGCGACCAAAGCCCTAGAAGTACCTTCCTTACCCCTTGGCTCTGAACCATGCTGCTTGGCTCAGCTAACTGTCTCTGAGCTAGTGTGAAGATGGGACTTAGGAAACACAGTGACAAGAGGTGGGAAAATCCTTTCTGACCAGGAAGTCTTTCTCCCCTTGAGTGGAAATATTTTGGATTTCTCCTGTGGCTTTTTTTAGATAAGGGGTGTGTATGATTGGGATAATTCTTCTTTTTTTTTTTTTTTCCAAGGAAAAACCCAACCTTCCCAACTCCAGTATTGATGGGGAAATTGTGTGAAATTTCTGTCAGCAGAGGAATACCTCCTGTCAGTACCCAGAGGTGACCAAGATGATCAAGTTTGCTCTATACTGTACCTGCAACTTGCATCTGAATGTCATAAAGGGATTCTCCATAACTGCTCTTGAGGATAATCTGGTACTAGTCAGAAACCAATTGCCTGGTCTTGTGAATAAGGATGGGGAATGGTTCTTGTGCTCCCTTGTGCTGATATGCCTTCCTTTTGCCACATCACTGGTGGTGGTGGTGGCAAGTCCTGGCCACGGCAAACACACAGCTATAGTGTTCTGCTTCCTGGCTTGGAAGGCAACAGAAACAAGCTACATCTCTGAGCACAAAAGAGATATCTGTGTCTACGAGAGCCACTTGTACATGATCAGCCTGACAGAAAAATATTTCAAGGACAAGAGTCCTAGAGGTTTCTTCAAGCTGTAAAGGTTTTGCACTCAGCAAAATACACAGAGCTTGATTAGCTTGGTAGATGCCACATAAACCTTATACTACAGTTCATTAGTTTGATCATTGTGAAAGCTGAGAGAAAACAGCTGATGTGATACAGAGAAACTTGTACACTGTGGCTGATTCTGCAAAGTACTGTAGAGCCTCAGCTCATGCAGTAGTCTACACTTAAAAAAAAAAGGAAAGCACAGAAGGTGCCCTTAGCCTCTACAGAAATGAGATCAATATCCATGTTAACAGAAATTGTACCTCAGAAAGGACAGTGCTGGGACATCAAGCATTGTCTTTATAACCCAGTGACTCCCCTAGGTCACTCAAGGTTTACTCAAGAATGATTTCACTTCGGTTAGCATTAACTGAATGCTCAAAAAATAAACTGCATGCTCAAAAAATGCATGGTGCTGTCCCAACACAAACCACCATGTGGCTCTTCAGCCTCACAGTCATATCAAACCTATGGCGTGGATAAAATTAAAACAAAGAGAGAGAGGAGTTAAAAATTAAAAGAGTGAGAGATTGTAGAGAAATGTAAAGCCATTCTTCAAATTGTTGAGTCCTGCCTGGAGACTGGAAGAAGAAACCTTCAAACTGTTTCAGCAGAAGCACTTAGAATAAGGGTTGCAATGTCGCCAGCTCTTTTCCCAATATCACCTGGATATGACTTCTGAGACTTCTTCAGTCAAGCCTGATTGTCCTTTTACTGTACAGGAATCAACACTATGTAATGTGACTCATGAATCTTTTCTTGCTGGTATTACTGCTACCGAGGGCAGTCAGCACCATGCTTTGTTACCTGGAAGTGTTTTAGACATAAAAAAGTCTGACTTTCATAATTAGTAACTAAGCCATTCTAAGTACTAAACAATAAAGATTTAAATACGTTGCTACCTCAAAGAGTAAGCTATCTAGGGATTTCATGGCAGGTCATGATACATTCATTCTCAAGATGTAACTAGTGTCCTTGAAGAACGACCTCTGATAACATTATTTCAACTTTAGCATGCTGGCACCTGACTTCATCCCATTCAAACTGAGGACCTGAAAGAATTATAATCCTGTCTCAGCACCACCGCATTTACAACAAACACCATTTCAAACATGATAATTTATTTGCTGTAGTACCCACCCTCCTAACCCATACTACAGTACCCATGACAGGAATCAGAGAATCTGATGACCTCTGTAATCACATGTGAGATGTGATGTGAAAGGTCAGATGGTGGAAGAAACAACTGCTGTTACACCTGACATACTTATCCAGGGAACAACTCAGCAAGAAGGATGGCAGATGATTTTAATTTGGCACAAGCACAGCTTGTGCTCTTCTCCATCTCCCCTCAGCACCTCTGAAAACTCAGCAGAAAGCAGCAGAGCTGGGATGCTGAATGTTCTTTTGTGCAAGATTAATTTGATAACCCTTTACAAAACATATTACATAACAAGAAAGTAACAGCTGGTAGACAGGACTTCCAGCTGGATGGATACTGCAGGTCTCACCTGAAGGTGGCATTGCTAGAATTGCTTCCTGTAACTCCATTGCTTCTCCCATACCAGCTTCATTCAAAGCTTGGGTTCAGAAATAGTATTTGTTTCTCCTACGAGCCTCCCACAGTATAAGTGGTACTAGAGATAGAGATCTTGGTGCATTTTGTTCATTTCTTGGTGTTCTCAGCTCACATCTCTAGTATGTATCCTGACATCCCATCTTCCTGGTCTGGCTCCAGCCAGGCTACGAGAATGCTGGAGTTAGCAAAATCCACCATCTTTGGCAGTCCTGGAGGCACTGTGACAGCAAGAGAGCTGTAACACACAACTCTACCCGCAGGTGTATGCTTGCATATGTGAATAGAGAGCTGTTCCTATTTCAAGATGCTGAACCTGCAAGGTTTCAGGGTAAAAGGAGCCTTAGTAAACACAGAGCAAATTCTGTCCAAAAAACCCATGCAGTTCCTAACACGGCACGTACTGTAGGACTGTGTTCCAAGGTTAACCATTTAAGAAAAATCCTCACACCATTTGACACAGGAGCATCTAATTTTAGCTTGGAAAGGGTCTCTTCTATGAGCACTGAACACCACTCATTGTCCACATGTGTTTGGGAGAGGTGTCTAGCATTAAAGTTTTGCTTCTGTCTCTTCCTACCTGACTGGTAAGCTCTGCAGTACATTTCCTATAACCTGTCTTGTATGGCTTTGAGTGCCTTATTTAATAAACCCCTCTTATAGTCCTGTATAAAGCGGTCTGGTGCTATCTAGACTGCTTGGATTAGTGAACTTGCTTATTGGCTTGCAAGATCCTGTTAATATCCTTCAAGTTTATTTGCCAAAGATAACAATAACACCAATTAATAGTCATTTTTGAAAATACAGATACTGCTTTTTGCTCTTTAGTCCACCTTGCAGCAGTCTAGTTAGATCTCCATAATATGCAAGAAGATAGAATATTAAAAAATATTTGTGTGGTTTTAATCAAATGAATAGCAGGTTATGTATCCAAATCCACGTTCTGCTCTAAAAGTCTCAGCTAAAATACAATGACACCTCCCACCCCAAGCTAAAAAAGTCAGCCAATGCAGCATGCCTTGACAAACTTGATGCTAATTGCTTTCATACAGAACACTCAAATGAGCACATAGGGTCATAAGGAATATGACGCATATGGACAGTATATATCATCCTAGGCCTAATGTGAGATAATCCAAGTATTCAACTGAAGAATCTTAGCTTCAGGCTTTAAACTGCTTTTGTGTGTCTTCTGATGCAAAGGAATCTGGATCCCTTTCCCATCCAAGTAACTATTTAACTTCAAGGCACTTGTCTACTACATAGAATTCTCTTATTTTTTAGCTATATCAGCTTCCACACTTGGACAGATGTTTTGTTTATTTTTTTTTTTCCTACATTATGTGCAGCTACTAAGGCCCACTCGTGTCCATTACAAGATTCCTGAACTAAAAATCCAGTATTCAAACAAAAGAATGTAACCAACTTTCATAAATTCTGTAAGAGTCTTCTGTTTTTTTTTGAAGAGGTGATGGGGGACGGATGAAAGAGCATAGTAAGATGTATGAGAAAGTTTCTTCATCATACATCAGGGCCTTTGGCAACCTGTATGTGACTATTAAGTACTAAAGGTATCTACACCTCAGAGCATCTTTATCATGTCAATTTCTGCTGTTTGCATATACTCAATTCCCCCCAGGTGGGAATCTCTTACCACATTCTTATGTTAACAGTTACATGTTTTAAGTGAATAATATCAGACTTCCAGGCAATTATAATTACATTTATAGCCAACAGTATTAAGGCCTTCCTTAATCTTTAGTTAAGCTATAAACATAATACACTCCACACTGAGCCAGGCTGGATTGCCACAGTCGCTCAGACTTCAGTCATAAATGCATAGACCTGGTCACGGCATATATGAAAACTAGAAAATACCAGGAAAACTAGACATTAAATAGTGAGAGAAACATACTGATGAGTTCCTTTGCGATGAGACGTTGAGGGCATGCTGAGAAGTTCAGGGCCTGCACAGTTCACAGCTATCACACAGAGCTCATTCTGTATCCTCCAGAAGACCATCCTCTTTGAATCTGGTACCTAGAGATACACATTGCAATTACACAACTCTCTAATCACCCATAAAAGTGTTCCCAATAGTCATTAATCTTACTATTTTTTTAATTGTTTTTGGACTGAGATAAACCAAGAAGAAACTTCAGCTCACAGACTGCTCGAGAACAATACAAATTTCAGGGGTTTAGGGAGCCCCTTAACTAGGTCTAACCTTCACTTCTCCAGCTGCCTTGCACCATTTTTTGTATCTCTCTCCCTAAGGAGGAGATGGAAATTTGATACATATGAGGAAGAATGTATAATTTGCTTTCCACTAGATTATGGTCTATAGCCCGGTGTAATCATACATGTTGAGGAAAAATATCCTCATGTCTTGCTCCACTGAGCTCAGTGGGACTTCCCATGATAACTCAGAAGAGTGGCCAACCTTTCAACTGAGGTTAAACCTCCATTTGAATAAAAAAACCCCAAAGCCAAACAAACAAACAAACAAAACCCCAAAAAATCACACTCAGGATAAAAAGGATAAAACCCCCTTGAATGATTTATCTTAAAAAGTGTTTCCATTATTTACCATGAATAATATTGGTATCTTAAGGAGGATATTTTTGGATAGTGTGATTGATTGTAACTTAAGATTAAATTCCAACACTTTGAATGAAACAGAAAAGGAATCCAAGAAAGAACCAAAATATTAACAGAACAGGAAAAGAAAAAGTCTTGTTAGTCAGATGCTGCTGCTGACAGGAACACTCCCATGTGTTATACAAGCTGTGCTAAGCATGGATCATATGGTTGCTATCTGATGAATTGTGGTGGGTTCACCCTGGCTGGACGCCAGATGCCTACCAAAGTTGCTTTATCATTCCTCCTCCTCAAATGGACAGGGGCATGTAGGTCAAGATAAGGACAGGGAGATCACCCACCTATTACCATCATGGGCAAAGCAAACTTGATTTGGAGAAATTAGTTCAATTTATTACCAATCAAATCAGAGTAGGATAGTAAGTAATAAAACCAACTCTTAAATGCACCTAGCACCCCTCTCTTCTTCTCGGGCTCAACTTTACTTCCAAACTCTCTGTCTCCTCCCCTTCAGCAGTGCAGGGTGACAGGGAATGGAGGTCATGGTCAGTTCACCGTATTGTCTCTGCTGCTTCTTCCTCCTCAGAGAAGAATCATAGGATCACAGAACAACTTGAACTCTACCGCTGTTCCAGTGTGGGGTCCCTCCCACAGGAAACATTCCTTCACAAACATCTCCAACATGGGTTTTTCCCACAGACTGCAGTTCTTCCTGAACTGCTCCAGCGTGAGCCCCTTCCATAGGGTGCAGTCCTTCAGGAACAGACTGCTCCAGCATGGGTCCCCATGGGGTCAAAAGTCCTGCCAGCAAACCTGCTCCAGTGTGGGCTCCTCTCTCTATGGGTCCCCACGTGCTGCCGGGAGTCTGCTCCAGCCTGCTTCAGTGCCTTGAACACCTCCTTCCCCTCCCTCTTCACTGACCTTGGTGTTTACAGAGTTGTTTCTCACACATATTCTCACTCCTCTCCTCTGGCTGCTGTTGCGCAGCAGTTTTTTCCCCCTTCTTAACTATGCTGTTCCAGAGGCACTACCACCGTTGCTCAGCCTTGGCCAGCAGCGGGTCCCTCTTGGAGCCAGTTGGCATTGGCTCTATTGGACATAAAGGAAGCTTCTAGCAGCTTCTCACAGAAACCACCCGTATAGCCTATCCTGCTACCAAAACTTTGCCATGCAAACCCAGCACATGGATACAATAAAATCAGTCACTTGTTTAATTCAATTCTGGCCTAAGTTGGGTAAAAGCAGTCATATTTATACAGGGAGAAATATAAACCACATATGTTTGAAATTAGGCACCCAAATCCATAGGTGTGACTTTCAGAGCTGCTGAGTGTTTGTCGCCCTCATTGTCGCTCATGGGTATCAAGCCATTCCTATTTGAGGGCTGAAAATCTCACTTTGAACAGTGTTATGTCAAAATGTGTATCTTGCTGGATGTCATGATTAAGTTTTCCTTGATTAATCAATACTCCACTTTTCATTCAAAGCTTATCTAACTGTCCCTCTGCCTACATAAAACAGATAGTAATCTTGGTCTGACCTTGGACTGGCTCTTTGGTGACTGGGAAACAAAGATTGCTGCCCTTCTTCCTTTTTTCTATAACTTAACCTTTCACTGGGAAACCTCCATCCAGGGCTGGGGAGCTCCAGGTGATGGGGACAAATTCTTTCCTGACATCTACAACTTGAGGTTGAGACACCTGTCTCAGAGGCTCTACAAAAAGAAGAAAATCAAATTAGCAGAGTACAATCAGAATTCATTGACTCCAAATTGTGTGGCATTTTATGTACATCCATATAAGTAAGTATGTATGTATGTATATATGCCAAGAAGTCAAGGATAGTAACTTGTATGTTTTGGTTTATTCATGGCCACAACGTTTTTCTAAACACTGTTGAAACATTTCAGTTCTTGCACTTACTCAAAAATTAGCTCTTTCTGCAATGCATTACAGAGCAGCTCAGAAATGTTTTCCCTAATCCACAAGAAGTTTGGACAGAAATGCAGTGTTCTAGGCGAAAAATCATATATATATTACTTCAAGTTGGTAATTTCAATAGGCCAGACTTGCTTTTGCACTGTGTCTTCTGTGCTACATTCTGGCCTTGGGGAAAGGGGACTGCAAATCTTCTTTCACTGGGGATCCCAGTCCAAAAAGGAAAAATAAGAGCAAGAGGTACCCAAACTATAACTCCCAGAAGATAGTTCAACAGTGTTTTCTAACCAAGATAGTTTTTTGCTGACATTTTCTTTTTTTTTGACATGAAACAAAATGTTTTTAAGCATTCCCTCTTCTCTTCTCCCCCACAATATTTTCTAGGGAAAGACACTTTTCATTTCTGCTGTACTCTACTAAGCTTACAGAATTGACACTAAACCAGTGTCAGTCAGTCCTCTCTTGTGGCCAGTCCATTCTGAGGGGGTTCTGAGTCCAAAGACACCTGTAGTGAAAGGACCTGGGTATTTCCATGATCCTGATTATCAGCCCAAACACAAAGCAGCCTCTAAACTCTGTCCTTGAAATCTTGTCCCCTGAAGCACAGAGTACAGTGCTCTTTTGGGGACTGGCAAGAAGGAAAAGGACAAAAACGATGGGAAACAGGACTGTGAAACCCCAATAAAAACCAGCTGGCTAACAGATTCTCCAGAAAAAATTTCTTCTGCTTTGAGGGGCTCATTGAGGCCCTCGGAGTTGATGGTACATATTCTGAATTACTAGGCTTTCCCTTCCTCCACCTTTTCCATAGCAAATGTGGTGTAGTTGCTCACCACCCCTACTTCGATCCACGATTTTTCCTCCAGCCATCTTCCCCTCCATGACAAAGTGAGTCACCTGCTTTCCTCCATCGCCTCTGGGTGCTTTCCATCTCTTTTCACATTTTCCTCATGTGTTGCAGGAACTCTGCTTTTCCCTGTGGAGGTTTTGGTTTGTCTGAAGTGTGAGCAGCTGACCAGAGTGACATGGGGTCATATCATATTATTTAGAGGGTCATATCCTCTCATGGTGTAAATCAGTGTAGATTACAGCAAAACTAAACTGATTTGAATAACTTGACTTGGTAACTCAGTCTCTGCCCTACTGTAAGATTCCTAAAGAGAAAGTCTGAACTTGAGCATGTGTAACCAAACACATCTACCAGTGACTGTTCTGTTATAAAATGATTAATTTAGGACCTAACAGTGAAGCTGAGATAAGGATTGCCAGAAGCCAAGCCACAGTGATTTTACAAATTCAGCATAATGGCTGCAATACTTTCTGGTTTTAACATAGTTACTGGTTTTCTCCACCACCACTTTCTCTTCCTCTGTCACCTCAATACCATCTTTGAACCATGTGACTTTGGGTATTGGCTTTGCCTTGAAAGGCACCTTGATGCTTGCTGTGGCTAGTCTTCACAGTAAGGCTGTGTGCAGTAAAAGCTTGAGGGCAAATTCTTCAATAACAGGAGAATCTGGAAAGAAAAGAAGACATTTGAAAGCTGTAGCTGCAAATATATCCTAACATCTTTCCTTTGTCGGTGAGTTCCCAGAAAAGGTTGTCTAAAGTTGAGCCTTTCATTTACAGTAAAAACATGAAGGGGTATGAGTTCTGTATTTCATGAAACTCTTCGGGGATAGTCAAGATCTTCAGTATGTTTTGACTCAATTAATTTAGTTCTGTTTCTTGTACAGCGAGCTGGCTGCCCTCCTTTACTTGTTCAGCTCAGCAGAGCAAGGGGGACCTCTGGGAAATAGTAAGCCCCAGAGTCCCTCACTTTCCTAGTGCCTGGAGTTTTGACTCCAGGAAGTTTCTCAATTTTGCAAGGCACAAGAAGCAGTTCTTTGTGTTGTTATCCCTAAGGCCACACTGGGATATATATCTATGCTCATCATAAAGAGTCAAAGTTATGTACTGCTTGTGAAGAAAATGCTCCCTCATTTGTTAGAGTAATACAGGAAAATGATAAGAACTTCTGTTAACAATAAAGAAAAATAACTAGCTTCCTAAACATAATTTGTGTTTTTCCTTTTATTTTTGTCACATAACCTGTATGTTTAGAAATTACAATCTTCTACTGAAAGTCATAAAAGGCATTGAAAAAAATCTTTGAATGAAGGACAGTTAACCCTCCCTGTATCTAGGCTTTGCTGTGGATGGGTTTTTACTGCAACGTAAGTATGATAAATATTCAGTGCTGCAAACACAGCATCCTTACTGCTGTGTTTGTCCCGCTGTCTGGGCAGCGGTATCTATTCAACTTGCCTTGATTGAGCAGACAGAAAGAGGCTTATTTCCGTGTTGCACACGAGTCTGAAAGTCCATCTGGCGCCATCTGGCTGCCAAGAGCTGAGTAATACACATATTTATGTATTTCTAGATAAAATTTCAGAAAAGGTGTTTTTCTTGTTGCTTGTGACATTTGAAGTAATGGCTTGGGCCAAAATTCTTGTTCACTGATTTATAAACACAGAAACCTATGCTTAGTCACTTAAAATCAACTAGTATGACTGTTCAATTTTCTCCCCTTGTGGAACAAAGAAGTAGAAAGAAGACGCTTTGCTCATGCACATAGATAAGCAAGTAAAACAGTACAGGCCCAGGTAAGGAGACCTGGTGAAGCACTGATTCTGCATGTATTTGTGTACAGCTGGTAAAAAGCAGTAAAGGAGATGGGGTGGCTACCTCCAATGGCAACTGTGCCTTTGGCTCTGAATGTCTACCTCCCTTTACACCCCTTTCCCATTCTGTCAATGATGAGTTTGTGAATGGCTCCCTGCCTCACTATCCAGATGCTTTTCTTGTCCGTAATGCAACAAGAAGACTAAGCCAGGAATCAAGCCACATTGCAACAAACACTATTTCCAACCCTGTCCCTGAATTCTCTGATCAGTTTCCTATTCTATAATGACTAAGTGGTCAGGATTTCTAGCTCCTATTCTGGTAAAATGCTCTGTGATCTATGGATAAAACAAATTCAGTGTTAAGTCATCTGTGCACCTGACTAGATGAGCCACATGGCATGTAATGAAGGGTGTGCATTATCATTCAAAGAACACGGTTACTCATTACTCTGAAAAGCAGAGACTTGGGAGAAGGAGAATGGTGGGTGGTGAGAAGCCAACCTTGTGGGAAAGTATGCGAGTCTATTGGCTAAGAAAAATGGGTTAGCAAATGTGAACGTGTCTTTGCAGGAAACTGGGAAGGAAAATTTTGAAAAGGCCAAGATCCAAAGCCGAAACATAGTAAGACTGAGGCTGTAGTAGACTGGGAAAGATTAGATATGTTCTTGTCTGATCTGTCCATCTGTTTGTCCATAGCCAAAAGCCCTTTACACTAGGCCAAGCCTCACAGTCGCTATTTGGAGAAAACGTCCCACTAGGATTTTGCAGCCTTACTGATGTTACCATTGGCATGGCACAGCCATGGTAACATCAGGATAGGAAAATGATTCAAGGATGATTTGCCATCCTTGAGTCATTCCTTCCACCTTCACATCATTTGGGATAACACAGAGCTTGACAGGGTCCTCCAGTTAGAGCATGAACATCACACACAAACTTTTCATGGTTGCAAATGTCTCTAGAAGAAATCCTGGGGGAAGCATGTGAACAGAAACACTGTGCAGAATGATTGTCAGCTGAGCATTTCAAACACCATGGAGGTATTTAATAGCAGGGAGACCTCCTAACAAAACGGGCAGGCCTTCAAAAAAGCAGATCAGTAAACCAGACATCCTGAGAAGAAAGGGGGATGGAGAAAGGCTGCTCCTAAGTAGTTTTCACCCTTCTTTATGTGTGTTCACTGGAGGGAATGCAAGTGATAGGAACTCAAAAGCAGAAGCAGACAACAGCCTCTTGGAACTGCTCCAGACCCATACCGGGTCTAGAGGAGCTGTCAAACCTGCTGAACACTTCCTCTACTGCCCACATAATATTGGTACCTGAAACTGAACTCTGCATAGGTAAAGATGAATCTATAATTAAGGCACTGGGCTGCAATGCCGGTGTGCACAGGAGTGAGAGGCAGCTCAGTCACAGCTTTCCAGGTTACCTGTGCCACTGAAGTGGTTTCTGCATCAGAGGAGCAGTCAGAGAAGGCTCCTGCTCACGCTGTCCCTTCAGGCCACCGTGGCCATGGCCCACAGAGGGCACTCACATACCAGGCCTGGTACTCATCTTCCAGCTGGGAGTTCCTTGCCCACTACCACCAGCCACACTTAACCCTGGCCACAGAAACTTCACACCTGGAAAGCCAGGGTTAGGGATGCCACTCCCTTCTGGCCTGTTTAAGGAAAATGAGAAATACTTGGCCAAAATGCAACTAACAGAGTGACCTCCACCCAAGTCTGTACATCAGGACACAGTTTGCAGGGCATTACCTGACATAGAAAATGCAGCACTATTAGGAAGAGTCAGCCTCACAGAGACGTCTGTCAAGGGTGGGCACAAGAGCATATCGATCTTCCATGTGAGAAAATCTGCTTGACCTCACAGCTGAACTTCTTTCGGCCCTGAAGCTTCCACCATACTTACGAACATACTTATGAATATTCAGTTGTTCCTGAAATTGTGAAAGATACACCAGTATCATTTTATCCACCTTCCACATAGCTCATTTTAAAATGGTCTTAAAATGCTGCACTTCTTATGGAATAAAAAATCTTTCTGGCATAGTCCAAAGCTGGTCCACAACCAACAGAAGTAAGTTAAAATACTAACAGCCACTGAAATCCACACCCTAACTTTTATTCTTGAGCCTACAGCATGAAGCTAAGCTTTCCAACTTTTCTTCCTGATCTTAATAGCCTTATATCTTTCTGTAAAAACCATGGACTTAAATTTATAGCATAAATAATGCTACTGAAAAATTAATTCCCCAAACAAGTGCTATATTATTTACCAGCCTTATGTTGTGCTGCTGGTCCTCAGCAGACTGCAGTCAAAAGTCCCATGGGTCACTTTAAAGAATATGTTAAGAATTCACTAGGACAACTCTGATTAAAGTAAAACACACGGCACACTTTACTAGGCTGGTTTAGGTGACATGTGCAAGGACTTAAATGGAAGATTTACTGCTTTATGTTTTTACCACTTTATACAGCAAAGGGAAGTCCTTAATTATTACCTTCATGCTACCAAGAGGAGGCACAGACTAAGAGCTTATTCCACACTAAACATAAATAGACTACAGGGTAGTGTTATTTCACATCAGTTTTCTAGCTGTTACAGCAAAGCAGCACTGCTCCTCTGCCTGCAGAGTTCACTGGAGAACAGTCTCTCTACACTGCTCTTCAGTGCCCTATTCTTCCTCTTGAGTCATTCACACTTACCTTCCACAGTTACACTGCCACTGCTCATCAGGGTCACTGTCTTGCATAGCCTATGACCTCTGTGCTGATCTCCTGAGTCACTCAGCTCAGCAGATTAATGATAAGCTGTCCTCTCGTCCCTTCACGCTTCAATGGTGTACTTTGGAGACCTCTCAATCACTCGTCCATTCTTCATCCTCTTCAGGCTGACATCTCCAGAAGCCAGCACACACTCCAGCCAGGCTTCTCGCTTCTTTTTTGTTTGGGTGTTCTTATGATCACTGACAAACTGAATTAGAACCCCTGGAAAAGGGCAAGGAGCTGTCAAGAGAAAAATGGCACATACCAGTAAGCTCTTCACAGATCAAAATAAATGGATTGACTTTTGCAAGATATAACATGGGCTTCTGTGCAGGAGAGATTCTAGGCTTGGGACTTCCAGTGTGAAAAGGTCTTGATGCTCCTCTGCTTGCTAGTCCACAGACTAGCTTTATGAGACTGTGGCTTCCAGTTTTCTCAGCCCAGTCTCTGAGGTTTTGTGTTTTAGCTTTATGGATTTTGCAGCTCAAATCCACTATCTTGTGTTTGATCCACTAACTGCCCAAAGATACTTTATTTGTATTATTTATGAAAAGCAGAGTGTTCAGCACTAGATCTCCAGTCTCAACACTGGGTTCTTTGAAGTCACTGGACTGAAAACTCTTAGTTTTCACAGTGTGGGTCAAGCCATCATCAGATGTGATAATTTCATATTTATCGTCAAACTTCAACTCTTTCCCACTGAAAATCTAAGTGAAGTTTTGCACTTTATTTGGCAGGGGGATTTCAAACACTGCTGTCTATCTTTCAGTGGTTTCAGTTCTGTCAGGAGTTAGGGCCCACCTGTTAAAATACCAAAAAGATAAACATTCACTCTACTATTTTTAGTTCCTGATCTCAAATTTCCTACACTAAATAGCAAGACATCAATGAAGTAATTTTGATTTCTTTCTTGAGTGATAGCAGAAAGATCAATTTATTCCTTCAACTTCAGTGGAAATTAAGCTACAGTTCATTATTTTCAGTGAAAGTTGCATATAATCCCAGAAAGCTAATTACCAACAGACACACTGCTTTTCTGTTCAGTTCTTGTGTCTTAGCTCTGCTGTTTCTTCTCCTTTGCTGCAGGTCATTGTAAAGTAAATGGTTTCAGGCAACCTCTATAAGCATACCTGGAACCATTTGGCAAGCTGAAGGAGGGCTGACATCTTCCTGCGTTATTCATCAAGAGTGCTGCAGTGCCTGGCACAGGATCACTATTTGGCTTAAATAAGGTAATCTACCATACTACCAAATAGCCTGTGCCCAAGCCTTGCTACAGGCTTTATTAAAAAGTACTATATTTAAAAAATGGTACTTATGGCAAAGCTCACCTTTAAGAAATGGTCCTACTGCAATGAAATGTAAGGCAGATGGGCAATATCAGTTTTGCCTGGCGTCGATTTAAAGCAAGTTTTCTGTATCTAATGTGGTTGGTTTCTTTCAAATAGCAGACACACATTTGGCTGGTTGTAGGAAGCATATGCAGATGAATAAGGAACGCTGTCATTATGCCCAGGCCTATCTGCTCACTCCCAAGTCCTGGAACACTGTTTATGCAAAGTTCACTTCCACTAAAAGAACAGTGCCAAGGTGCATTTTATCATTCCCATCTTCTCCACTAAAACTGGTCCAAAGTCAGTAGTTACTCACTCCCCCGCCACACTGACATCAGTGGAGAATTTGGCTTATTATGTGTAATAACTAGGCCTCAAACTGAAGACTGCTGTCTTATGAAAGGTGTTTTCACATAGGTACTCTGGTAATTCAGGGTGAGTTTATGACTTGTACAGTGTTATATTTCTGTTTGAGCCTAAAAAGACCAGTGAATCATGAATGTTGCAAAGACATATAAGAAAAGAAAGTAGGTCACAGTTTGGCCCACCAATTTTAACCACTGAATGTTTGTTTCAGATCTTGACATTGCACACAGAGCCTCATGTATATGAATATGCAGATTACCAATCACTCTCAGCATAACTGAGTTTGTCAGCCATAAGAAGACTGTAGGTGCGGGGTCTTTCCCATTCACATTGGTGGTGCCACGTATTTTATACCCATACGCTTCATATCATTTTTTTTTCATTGAGTACAGGGAACACAAAGGCTCTTCTCCATAAGCATAACGCTTGCACCTTTGGAAACATGTTCTTTTTGTGCAGTGGATGCAAAGGGAAAGACACACAGTGCTCATTTTAAAGTCAGCAGAGGGTAGAGTCTTTCATCCTGCTTCACCCCACTCTACTTGCAGCAAATGTGTCCTGCAAAGACTCTCCATTTTGTCTAACTTCACAGTTCTTCCAAGCTCATTTATTAATTACTAGTCAAGCCAGACCTCTAGAGCTCACCTTTAGTCATGATCAAGGGGACAGTGTAGATGGCATCAGTGGACACGACACACTTGTAGTTATCTGTATCATCTCAGAAACAGCATTCAGATTGGAAATAAAAAAGTGTTTGAAAAAATTATTTTAAAGTAGAATTACTGCAGTAGACTGACTGCAAACAGGGACATTTTTATTACTGCTGAGGAATAATATATTAAGTTTTTATTTTTTACAGTTTTTATTATGGGAATAAAAAAAAAAAGGCGCTAATGGCAAGAATAAAAGGTGTGTTACCTTGGCACATACTTCTTAAAATACATTCCACTGGTATCCACTTTCTCTTTTCCATGTTACGTCGGGCTTTGGTTTACATTGAACTTTAGCTCATAATATTGCTTTGTCTCCTAAAATTCAAGAAGAAACTTTGGAATTAACAAATGAATGAGTGAAATACAACAGAGGCCTGTTACCTACTTTGTCGACTTTCACTTTAAATAATGGTTTCTTTTCCTGTCAGCTTTATGGAGGAGAGTAGATTAACCTTGTTTTACTTTACTTACCATACTTCTTACAACCTCACATCCATCACGGATACTACTTTGGGAATGAAATTTGTTCATTAGCAGCATTCCGCATACTGACAAGAATGATTTGTGATTTTTTGTGATATATAATAAAGACTCATATGATCTTTCTGTCACTATGGACAGTCACACATCTGTTGTATGGGAGAGATTATACACGACTGAAAGTCTTATTTACATATGCATTAAAGGTCAAACTCTTCCAGCCCCAGACTCTTCCCCAAAGCATTTGATCACAAGTTTTGCAGAAACAAGAACTGCAGTATTTATATCAGTAAGGACCACCATTTTAACAGTTCCTCCTTTCATCTTAAAAATAGAATTCCCTTTACTCCTATTTCTTTTGCACAATCAAAATTTTCATCCTTGGCCACAGATTTTCTGAACATGAAAATATTACAGTTAAGATTCAGGAGTCTGTGCCAGCTGAGGAGCAGAAATGGCTTATAAGAAACAGATTTTTTCTAAATGGTTGGGCTATTACCTTTCGTTATCCTTCAGTCAGGAAAGCAAGCACTGTGTTTGAAAAATTGCCCTTAACAGTAAGTGATGAGCTTTTGGAAGCCTTGTCAAATTACAAGAGTTCCTGTTTCTTGATGAGACTGGAACCAACTTTGAGAGTCCAAAAGGTTGTGCTTGAAGGATGTGACACTCTTTTACTTTCCATCACCATGACTCAATGTGCCCATACCTTGATTGTGGGCAAGAAAGAAAACAAAATGATAATGCAAACTGCTGTGCTTAGTAACACAGATATACCACAGGCACTGTGCAGAAAGATTAGCTTCACTCATAACACATATATACACAGAATGGGTGATCGCACTGTATTTACTATGGATGCTATTAACAGAATCTGTGCACATTTACAGGGCAAAACAGATCTCAAAGAAAAGATTTGTCAGTACCACTGAAGTACACACAACAAAGCCTTGGTGCAAGCGAATTGTAATTTTAGTTTCAGTTACAGAAGACAGAGTTAGACAAGCTTGATTAATTCTTTTGTAGCTAACTGAATCTTCCCTACAACATTCTTTTCGCAGCTCTTTTACTCTTGGTTTTAAGTGCCTCAAAGAGTTATACTTGAGAGAGATACTTCACAAGGTTCTTTTCTTGGAAAGGAAGGAAGGGAAAAGCAAAGCAGATGAGACTAAAGCTATTCATCTCACACCTGGCTGCCCACAGCCATAGAATATGAAGTATTAGGACATTCTTGAGAATATATGCTTACATATTTTTTACCTTTTTTTTTTTTTCCAAGCTGCTAAGGTCCTGATCATTCCTACAAAAAGATAGCTTTCAAGGCCATTAATGACCCTTCTGTGTTCCTCAGCTCACATGAAGTCCTGCAGATAGTTGCATTCCTAGGAAGATATCTGGGTCCCTTTACGCTGGACATACATGGCTTCAAGTAATCCAAAATTTAGATACATACTGGCCTCTTCTGGGCTATGATGTTTCATCCTTCACACTGGCTTCAGCAGTTTATCATTCTTGGAATAATAAGATGATAAAACTTCAAGTACGAGGCTAAAAGGAATAAATCTTCTCTAGGCCAAATGGATACCTTTTTTAAAAAAAAACCCAACAAACATCACCTCCCCAACCCCATATTTTGCTACAATTGATTGTGGCACCATTTCAAAACTTTGATCAAAGGCAGACTATTAAACAATTTAACAGCCATGTTAAAAGAAAAATATGTGGATCCAGGTTTCACACAGTTAAACATTCAGCAAATCCTGCTTTGGTGTTTAAGTCAGTCCTCTGTGCTCCTTTCACACCTCAGTGAAATGGCCAGGCTTCGGCTTTGTTTATTTTTAAGTTCTGCTGGCAGCAGTCTCCACCATTTCCAAATCCTGCCAGTTCATTCAGTTACTCAGCCAGGGACTAGGCTCTTCAGAGAATCAGTTCACAACTTTAGATTACAGAAGTCATTCTTCAATCAATTCTGTTTTACTCCTTAATAGGTCTTAGATTCTGTCACCCTTAGTCCTATGGAAAAGGGCCTCGTTCCCAACAAGTAAGGTACTTTTCAAGAAGAGAATGAATTACAGATCCCACTCTGTGTATTTAGCTCTCTTACAAGTGTTAACAGCTGCAGTGCTGAAATAGTACAGGTACAAGAGGCTTTGTTATGCGTATACAGGTCTATCCACTCTGAAAGACACAAACTACGTATATTGCTTGCAAAGAAGGCTAAACCAGTGGCAATAAACTGCTTCTCTGAACTGACCACATGTGATTTGTGTTTGGAACAGACTGCTATTATCTATTCTGTACTTTTGTTAAATTACAGTGAAGATGAAGTCTAGTGCATTAAGCACCTGGGTTACGCTTTGCAAAACACAGCATATTAGAAAATCAAAGAACATAAAAATCTGGCCACAGGCTAACAGGAATAATTCTAGGGGTAAACTTCAGAAAAAGCAATAGAAACACCCACCTCTTACCCCTCTAGGAATATGCCATCTTTCCTGATGATTATAAGATGATTTCTGCTAGTCTAAGAAAGAAAAGGTAAAAAAAACCCCAACAAAACAAAACCACCACCAACAACAAAAGGATTCCAGCAAGCCATAGGCTTTGTGCTCCCTTCTCTAGAAGTTAGCGTTATTAACACAGATGCATTTCTCAAATCAGAGATGTGTGGAAATGGGACTGGTAATGCTGCAAAGTGGATAAAGTATTTTGTATTACTTGTCTAATGAATATATAAAGGAACGAAATTTCACTTCCCTCTTCAATATTCTAACTCAGGAACAAATTCAGAGAAACCTGGTATCTGGGCTGGAAGCCACATTTTCCCCAATAAAAACAAAACACTGCCAACCCAATCCAATTCCTCACACCTATCCAAATTGACTCAAAACTCAGGCAGTCCTTTTCCATGTTCATTTCACAGTGCTTGTGAATCTTCCCTCATGCTTCTGTTCTTACTCCAACTACTGTGGCACCTTGAGTGGGCATGTGCTTATGCACATACACACCCTGCTGTGGGGGAAAACCAATGCATATGAATGAGATGATCTTTCATTTTGGACCTTAAATCTGACCACACTGCCAGACACAGACGTCAAAAAGGGAAGGAGTGACTCTGGATGACCTTTTCATTACCCTGACCTTTGTGATGCTTGGGTGTTTGCTCTCCATATTCCTCGCAACAGCCTAAAGACCAAGAAGACAACAGTGGATGTAGTGAAATCAATCACATCTCGTTTTCCTTCTGACATAGGAGTCAAAGCTAATTCACATGAGGAGGTTTCTGTTGTGCTGTTGTGCCTTATTAGTTCTGATTTAATTCCTGACAGTCTTCCTTGTGTCCACTACAGAGGCAAACAAGCATGCAAAGAGGAAAGGGCACAAGCACCTATGCAGGACTTTTTCCCTCTTATCTCTGGACAGAAGTGCTTCCTTTGCCTTTTCAGAGGAAAGCAGACACCTTGCAGCTGCTACTGGGACTAGGGGAGTTAAGGTCAGACATACTAAGAAAATTTTGACTCAGGCAAACACTACTGTTTCCCAAAGGATAAATGCCTTTAAGCAAGATGCACAGTACTGCAGACTTCTCTGTCCCAAAACTTCTGAGATTTATTGAGATTTAAAAGTAGGCAGAACAGGCTGAGCCCTCTGAATAGCATCTAACAAGACAGGCTCTCTTCAAGGGAAGATACGATCCCTGGAAAACACTGGCTACCAACATTTTGGGCTAAAACTAGTGCAATAAAGTGACTTATTTAGCTTTATTTTAAGCCTAAGAAGCAACATGCAGATTAAGTGATGAAGATGCAATACGGAACAAAGGCTGAGTAGCATGATCCCATGGAGTGAAAGGGCCTGGAATTGCAATACCTGAGTCTTTTGCCTGACTGTTTAAGCTTTATCTTCTCAAATGCCCTGAGCCATAAGGCCAGCTCTGTTGCCCACATAGCTTTTAATTTTGAATAAATAATTCAGCCTTTTTCTGCATTGATTTTTATTATTAGCCGAATAAACCTGGCACTGCTGCTCTGCTGAGAATTATATGGTGCACAAGCTTAGGCAGGTCTTCTGCACCAAAGTTAATTGTACGCCGTTCTGTGACTTTCACACCATGCCATAAGGATGTGGCATCGGTTGTATTCAGGTGCTGGGGTCTGGTCTGTATCAGTACCCAGAGAAGAGTGGACTCCTCTCTTTCCTTGCCTGAAGCAGAAGGAATTCACCTCTTTGTTAATAACTGAAATTCACTTGGAGATGTTAGAAATCAATGGTTGTGCTGTCTAGAGCATGCAGTTCTCTCTGTCTGTCCCTTACTCACGAAGCTGAATTCACTCATGTATTTCTTCTGTGCTTTTGAATGGAGCTATTTTCTTGCAAGACTCCTGAGTTGCCCTACATTATCCTGAGTTGATAGTCACACTCATCAGCAAATATACATCTACAGACTTGGCAGAAGAAAGCAGCTTATCCCCAGTGTATCTCAAAGCATTATTTTTTTTCTCTCTAGCAAATGTGTAACGCACATTTTATGTCAAGCATAGAGACAAACATAGTTATGGCTAGCAAACTGTAGATTTACCATTTCTCTTCATTTAAAATGGTTTCCAGGAAATAATACATAAAAAATAATAGTGCAGGTCCACTTCTAAAACCTGTTAAACTCACCAATTAACAGGTATACACTTTCTAAGACCACGTATGTGCAAGCTACCTGGTTCCTACACTGCAAAGACAGTAGGTCCTGTTTAGTGATCTCTTCAGCCTCAAGCTCTTTTGCAACTGCAAGTTCACAGGTTAAGATTTTCCAAAGTAGACTAATTGTAGTGGAAATGTCCAGAATTGTTAGCTACTTCTGAAACTCTTGCAAGTAAATATGACTGCTAGGTTGTTTCAGAATAATTTGACTAAGTCATCTTTATCTTGATCCTTCAGAGACATGAAGGATCCTTCAGCTTTACCTGGGGACAGCTCTTACTCTCAAGTGCAATCTTAGTTTTTGTTCTTATGTAACTGTGTATCTGCTGATCTCAGAGAACCTACAAAAGAACAGAGTGTATCATTAGTCTGTTACCATGACAGAAGCATAAACAGGGTAACACTGCTTAAGTGCGACAGCCAATGACCAACTGACCAGCAAACAAGTGAGGCACTGAGCTAGGCTTTGCCCTGTTCACAAAGTATGAAAAAGCTTATGAAATAGACGACATCACAGTTGATTCTAAATAAAATCATTTCAAGTTTTGTTATATGCTAACCTACATGGAGAGAGGAATTCAGTCCTCTGGGGAACAACTCTGCAGGCATTAATGCCGTAGTCTCCAGTACAAAGACACCTAGGCATTGAGCTGAAAAGAGTGAAGGAAATGTGCTAGGAATTTTCTTTTAACAGGGAGAGAGTATCCAGTAAAAAGAGAAGTCTAATAAGACACATAGCTTCACTTAATTCCTATTGTCAGCTCAGTTTCAAACCTATTGACTACAGAAGCAGCAGTCCCACTCATCTCAAGTGCTTCTGCATGGCCACAGCTCCTTTCTGCTAATCTCAGACCCCAAATTCTATTAAAAAAAAATGGAGAGAAATACATTAATTACAGTAAGGCTTTGGAGTAAATAGGAGGATTAGCTCCAAATCTGTTAGATAAAATAACAAGGCATTTCAATATTTTGATCCTGATCAAGTGGCATGCTCTTGCCTGGTGAGATGGCAGCAGTGCAGCCCTCATAACCAGACAGTGCAACTAGGCTGACACTTGCTTTGTACTAGTGAATGAAAGCAAAGCAGCCTGATTTTATCAATGGACACTTGCTCAGGACGTTCCACATATGTAGAACGGGAGTGGAGAACAGGCTAAATTTCCTTCATCAGTATAAATCGTTCACTTCTACTAAAATCAGTGAAGTATTGCCAAGTAATACCTGCTGAACATCTGTGCAAGGACCTCTAAAAGTTAGTACCTTAGAGCCCTTTATACTTTGTTTGCCATAATTCACTGCTAGAATGCCTCCTTGTACAGGAGGCAACTTATATACAGAACTTCTCTCCTATATGCACACTCCTATCAAATATCAAAAAACATGATTTAGCAGATGCACAGGAAGCTGATGACAGAACAAGTAATTTTATTCACTGAGTTATGACACTGAAGGGCACTGAACAGCTGAAAACATTTATAGGGATTTCCACTTACAATGTTATTCAGAACATCAGTGGTGCCTTTTTTATTTCTAAGGAGTACTTAGATTGAATAGTGTTATCCCTTTGAAAGAATCAGTAGCAGTGGGGAGAATACAGCTAGCAAGGTTTACATAAAACTAACAGTCATGTTATGCTCAAAAGCTTAAGTTTATTGCTCTATTTAATGAGTACCACCAGTATTTTTAAAAAGAATGACAGTTCTTCCTGCTAGCTTCTCACTGAAGAAAATATTTTAAATACAGCAATAAAATCAAGTGGTTTAAAGATAACACATTTTGCCACACATTCATGCAAACCCTGCTGACAGGATTTTTACAGGTTCATGGATACAGAATAAACACAAAGATGTGTACTGAAATACTGGGAAACTTTCCCCACAGTGATGAAATTGTAGGCATAACATTTCAGGCCCTACCCTGCACCTATTGACGTCAATGGCAAAATCTCAGTGGGAGCAGGATCAGCCCTTATTGTTCTGAGAGCTGCTTTACCTTCTCCTGATTAGGAAGTGCAGTAAATTCTCAGAATCTCCTGCACTAGTAAAAGCAGTGGGTTTTGGTTATTGTTATAAATAAAGAGAAGCAAAAATATTTTTAGTAGATCATTATAGCTTCTATTCACAAACCACTCATCTTTCATGTTAAGGTCCTGTGTACCTCCATTTTCCTGTGTTCAATAAAGCATTTAAACATGTGCTTACCTCTAAGCAAAAACCACAAACTGAAGTCTTTACAGCCTGATTGAGGTCTAAAAAGAAAAGCATGGGCAGCAGTCTGTATTACTGAAAAGGAAACACTGCTGCCTGAACTAATGATTAGAATGGGCTAATGATTGTTTGAATTTGGTTTAAGGGCAAATTTATCAGAAAGCAGCCAACACATTCACAATTATTTTTTTTAAAGCTCCCTATAGGATTTGCATTAATTTAAATGAGCACTGGGCACCTGATCACCCTCAAAGTTTTGAAACTATTTCAATTTCATATAATACAAGTGATGTTATTACATTTTTAACAAAGATTAATTTAACTCAGAAAATTCCTCACCCGATTTTAAACCTCAAATTTCAGGGGAAATTGTATTCGGATTGTCATCTGACTACGTAAAAAAAGAGAAACTATTTGCAAAAATCAAATCTGGTAGCTGAATGAGATGCCAAAATGTTGACAGAGAAAAGGTAAAGCATGAAGAATTTCTGTTCAGATTAACTTCTACTATGATACTCAGATTCACCCAGCTGTCACGATACTGGGGCACATTGCTGGTAAGATCTAGAGGTAAGAATTTGACTCATATCATTGAAATATTCCCCCCTCTCCCCCTTAGTTCTGATAACACAGGTGGTGGACTGCTTTAGAAAAAATAAACAAGCAAACACGATGTGTGAAACATCATTTCAATGTGAATCTACTTGAACCTTTCAATGCAGAGGCTCAGAAGGTTTACGATATACACAGTATTCGGTAATTTTATATGTAAAAACAATCAGAAATAGGCAAAAAGTTACTTCCAAGCTTAGTCAATATACGCCACATTTCAGCATGACAATTCAAAAAGTTTCACACTGTATTTGAATATATTAGCAATGATCTTTTAAAAATAGCAAACTGAAGACAGTGGATTTTTTCTGATTTTTTTTTCTCACTTTTTTAACAAATGAAGCTACTACTTATTTACAGTATAAATAAGCCTTTTTTTGGTGAAGATTATGTCCTGTCACAGATGTTTAAGACAAGGCATACCTCAGCTCTTAAATGTCAATGCAAACAAGAGCATAAAAGCAATATCAAAGTAAAATAACGTATTTTTCCAGCTAAGACAGCCAGGTTACCATGTGTCTCTTATCAGATCTGAAATATATCTGAATGCAGTCAAAACTTCTCTTGGTTTTAGCCTTTAGGAATATCATGAACATTTATTCTTCTGCAGCTCTAGAAAGCTGTTTTCCATACAAGCTCATGACATGATGGACAAATTGATACTGTTCACAAGTCTGGATCATTCCTCCCCTGAAAAGGAAAGAAAAAAAGGGGAGGGAAACAGTAGCCTTATTACATGCAAACATATGAGGAAGTGGCACAGCTAAAACGAAGCTTGTTAGACACAAAAGGTCTCTTCCAAAGATTCCTGAAATAAGTGAGAATTGCCCATTCATTGATTGCAGTCAGCTTACAGACTGACCTCCAGCTCCATTTTGAAAGTCTCTGCTAACCAAGGAACAGAAGGTAGTCAGAACAGGAATGGACTTTACCTTCATTTTTCTTTGCAGAGGCCCTCATCCAGTAAGGCAACACCACCGTCATTTACATTCATATCACTGGAGCACCTACAGTCCAAGCACCATCTTAAACACCATGAAAAGCAATCCCCACCCCTATGCTCTAAACAGATAAATAGGAGCAGGGGGAATAAAGAGGGCAAGTAGTTTATCCAAGATTTCACAGCTGCATTAGGGACTGAATTCAGGACCATAGAGGGCCAGGCCAGGCCAGCTGAGACAACTGACATATCATACAATTTTCGCATTCTGGAATGAGGGTTCTTTCCTCCATGCCATCCTGCATTGCTCATTTGGCAAGTTCACCAGGGAACTAGGGGATGGCCAGCAGGTTTTAGAACAGACAATGGAACTTTAATGAAAGACACTCAGATTTGTAACTGAATTGGCTGCTATGCACACCTTGATTGGCAAGATCCCAGCACAGAAATCTGTTTTGGTTCAGCTTTTAATTCAGCTTTCGCTGTTCTCTTTAAAACTGCAAACATGAAAGGAAATGCAAGCAGAATAGTCTACTTTTCCATATATCATTAGCCTCTGTATATTTGCAAGTGGCATGTTAATCAACACGAGTACTACAATGGGAGATAGAAATGAACAAAAAGAACTAAAAGTTGTCCGTTTTAAGCAGATTTTACTAACATTTACTAACATTTACTTACATTTACTAAGATTGCTAGCACCCTCCCTGGGGACTATCCTTTTCTATAGGATTCAGCTTCACCTGTGAATTGTGGGTCACACAATAACCATACCAGTAAGGTGTAGATGAGTGGGCAAGTCAACCTCATCCTTCAGCCTTTTGAAGTTATTTTGCTAAGTGGCTGCTTGAATTAACACTTGACAATGAGCAGGGGATGGCAGGAACCCATGCTCCAACCTCTCATCAACAAGCAAAGGTGGAAAACACACAGTGTTTCAAAAGAAACTATTTCCTAGCTAAGCATTTCCTTTCCATCTCCTCTAATACAAGCTGACAGTCAAGCTGTTTCTGAGCCCTTCTGTGCTGCACACAGCACTGAAATATATGTCAGTCCATGACACACAAGGAATGTTAGTCATATCTGGCAATTACTTTCCATGCAATTCCATTAACAGTGGGGTTGCACCCTGAAGTTGTAGCAACAGAAGCACCAGGGTGGCTGCTAGAAATTATTTTCCTTTTTATGTGGTTTCCTGCTATGTGGTGGCTTCCTCCCCTTCCCACACACATGCACATCATGACACGTGCTTGCTGTCCAGGTTTTGGCACAGAAAAGAGAAATTACATTTTCACTCCTGTTAGCCACAGAAACCTTTCAAATTTGAGTAGCATTGTGGGAAATGACAGTAAATGTCTCTCAGCACTGTGGGAAGGATGCAGGAATGATCACTTCCTCTCCTTAGTCAATACTGAGGTTTTTTAGGACCAACTGCTGGCCACTGGTGCAAAGCCCAGTGAAAGGAATTTTTCCAAGGGATCTTAACCCTCACAGCAATCTCAGAGGTGGTTCTCAGGGCTAATGTCAACTCCACTACTCCTGTGAAGCAGTGAGGTGCATTCCTTTATATATCTGCTCTGGTCTACACCTAGCCCTCTTTCCCTAAGTCCTTAGTGACTCCTTCCCACCCACCCTATTTTCTGTAGCTACTAACCACAAGACAAGAGGATGAGACAGAGTGGGTCTTCCTCCCTGTAGCTGCTGGGATATTGTCTTGTCCTTTCATGTTGCTTCTGAAGTCACCCAAAGCTTTTGTGGGGGTTTAGTGAAATGACAGCGGATGGCAGCATGACTGCCAAGAAACTACAAGGCCCATTTTCCAGATGTTGAAGAAACCATGCTCTTCTGTAGCAAGTATGGTGATTTGACAGTTTTCCATCTGGAGTACTTTTCCCCATGACATTCAAATGGCTTTTTCCTATCCCACCCTACTCCTAAGAAGTGCATGGCAGCTACAAAGGTCCCTGTAGTCCTTCTTTCCTTCCATGGCATTCTTTAAAGTATGATCTCCCTTCTTCAGCCTCTGTAAATGACTGCCAGTTCCCATCACCCTGCAAAGCTAGTACTTTTAATTGGTCCTCTGTATCATGCACATTTGTAGGCATGTGTAGGCAACCTTTATTTGTATGGTTATTTTTTCTCTGCAACATTAGTCACAGATACACAGATATTTCAGATCCAGCCAAATATTTCACCAGGTCATGGATAATCAGCACTCAATATTCATATTCTGGTATTCTTCTCAAGAAGCCTTTCCTTGTCTGTCCTGAAATCCGCTGAAAGAGCCAAAACTCCAAGCCTCTGTAGGTCCCTGTCAATCAGAGCCTCAGCAGGGCAGCAAGCATTTCATTTTCTGCCTCCCACTGAGCATAATTTCTTCTCTGAAATAGAGTTCAGCGTGGGGTTGAGGTTCTTTTTTTTTTTTTTTTTCTGCTCAGAAAAATCTCTGGTGCATTTTTCGTGACATCCCTCAACTACATTTATCATTATCATTAGAGAGAGCACTGAGACATGTTTTGATGGCACTTGAAATCAGTGTGAGAGGAAAAATAACATCTCTGGTACAAAACTCAAGCCTGTTTACTTTATAATCAAACTCAAGGTGGTGTGCTAAGAAATGCTTAACTGTAAACCATTGAATTTCTGGAGAGTTTCACAGCTCCTTTCATATGTATGCAAACACTCCACGCTGTCCATACTCTTCCTCTCCCTGTAATGTCCCAAGCAGTCATGCCCTCTCAACAGTGCTCACAGCTCCACATATACAAGGCCAGTTTTCTTTACTCCCCCTGGGAACAAAATGCTGATCTGTGGCTCTGAACTTAAGTACAGAAGACCTTTGAGCCTTTGCTTCTGTATGAACATGGGGCCAATTCCTCAGCTGGTGAATGATCATCCCTTGCTGCACCGAGCTGTGCAGCTATGCTGATTTTGATGCCGCTTGTGAATCTAGCTCACTTCTGTGGCTATTCATTAAGGCTTACTGCTCATAAAATAGACAAAAGATTACAAGTCAGAACTGCTTAGAACATGAAAACATCCTCCAATATTTTCTCTCTTCGCCTCCATTTATGTTTGTTCCTCCTCTTTCCCCACTTGCTTCTCCTTCAGTAAAGGGAAAGATCACCATTTTTCTTTTTATTATTCTGGAAAGAAAACAGGCTTTCTTACCTGTCTAACCGTAACTGGCAGGCTGTTCGCAATATGTCAACTATGCCCTCGCTCTTCAGCTGTTTACAGCAGACACTAGTTGCAATAAAGCAGCCAGTCCTCCCGATGCCTGCACTAAGGTAAGGAAAAGCAGAGAGAAGCAGCGGAAATGTTAGAATGGCTTTGGAACTTTCTTGTTTAATGAGCGCCATTAAACCAGCAATCAAACCCCATCATCCCTTTCCTCCCACCAGCCTTTGCCAGGGTGCTTGCAAATCTAAACCCGTAACTAGGAAAAGATAACTAACTTCAACAGGAGAACAGAATAAAGCATGAGCCACTCACAGCAAAAGAGTGAACACTGCACATACAGTGCTAAAAATGGAATATTAATGGGTACCATTTGACCCAATATGTCATTGAACCTGTCACTGAACCACTGTAAACAAGCAGTTAAACAGTATTTCTTAGTTAGACTTAGTTTGAGGGCAAATCTTGCTTTGAAGACAACCTTTGTTTTGAGATTCTTAATCCTAACAGCTTCTTTGAAAGCTATTTTCATTCACATGTACAGTAAAGAAAAAAAAGAAAAGAAACGAAAACCAAGCCAACAACCCTTGCTTAAATAATTAGAGCTAACAGCACTATGGCAAATGTGAAGTCATTTGCCGATCAGATCTACAATTCTCTGAATTAGTGAAGAATACAACAAATTCACTATTAAAGAAATTTCTGTCTTTCCTGAGCACCTTTATACTGATTCAGCCCTTGCTTAATGACCAAAATTGATTTTATTCTCAAAGGCACAGTGCTATTGAAGCTGTGAATCTTATCACCTAATAAAAAAACAGCAGCAAAAGCTGAAAGATCTTCTTATGTGTTAAATAACTAAGTGAGCATACTCAGGAATAATTACTTGACACAACTGCAAGAAATCCTGCTTCCATTTAAACTGTCCTAAAGTCATAATACAAAAACACTGGCAACAAGTCTACAAGGAACAACAGAGTTTGCAGTTAGCTGCTACTCGCAAAGTCTTAATACTGTTTTTTTGACTGTATAAACAGGTTTTTTTACTCTGAGTTTATGCTTGTTGGGGAAACAGCTACATTGGAATAATTTTAATTTCTAGTACAGACTGATAAAGGCAATTCAATGCAGGTTTGGGAGATGGTATTATTAAGAACTCATCTCAATCTCCAAATAATTGTGACGGAGGCACCTACATGGCTTAAAATTTTTGTCCCTGAAGCTCTCTATATCTCATGAACTGACTCTTTTCTTTGCTACTTCTAGTTTGTTAATTATAACTTCAAACATTTCAGGGAACTCTTTACTGCATGTGTATGTTCAGCAGTGATTAAAAAGGAGGAAAAAAATTCAAAAAAAAGAGAAAAAATATCTTCTAATTGATGCCATAACCAAACAGGTCACAGTACACAGCTCTTGTATACTGTTTCCTATCCATAGACCTCAGCGTGTTTTGCAAAGAGAGGGAACACCACATGGTTTTAGATAAAGCAAACAGCACTGACAAAGCACTTGTCCTAGGACAAGCTGCAGGTCTCTCAGTGGCTGAGATGAAGTCATAATCCCTCCAAGACTGCCCAAGAGTGGCACATTATCCACAGGACCTTCAACAGGACTACCAGCCTGCCTCTAACACGAAGCTGCTTTTAAGAATAGCCTCATTATTAGGTTTGTATCTTTTTTCATTTTAAGGTGCATTACGTTACATCACTGAAGGCCTCAACCACAGCAATTATGTTCTACTGAGAATCTCCCACAAAGGTCAAAACAGCTATGGTACTCAGTGTAACACAGGCCTTGGCTAACGGCTTGCTGCATATACCACTCTCAAATAGAGGCAGTCGATTAAATTCCTTCTTCAGATAAAAGTGATTGCAACTGGAATAATCTGAAAGGGCTTTGGTCCACACTTATCACATATAATACTTTATAATCCTATCACCATGTCTCATAGTAATTACTTCAAATAAAAATGCCCCATTTCCCCCCAAATTATTACTGTGTCATGGGGATGACACTATACAAGAGGACACAACAAGTATGCAAAGCAAGAGTGACATGGTGACCAGAATCTTTACCTGCAGCAAATACCATAATACTTCAAGGAGCTCTTAGAGAGTCACAGATTTCCAAGGACAAAGGGGACCTTCTTACAAACCATTTCTTATTTTTCTCTGAACTCTCCCCAATTTGTCAAAATCTGTTTTAAAAAACAGGCAGAAAAACTGGACATGTGGCATCATACGAACATTTTACTAGCGATTACTCCATATTAGCTTATAGGCGGATCTTTGATGACACCGGGCTACCAACCATTCATGCCAAGACTCTCTTTAAAAACATTTCCAGTGTATGATAATACCCCATTTACTATGGCTTTTGGATAGCAACCATCTGCCATTTCCTAGAAAATGTTATGCAAAACTAAGTAAAATTCCTTACAAAAAATCACAAAGATAAATTTGGCAAAATGTATGTTATTGAAATTATGGAAAATTACCCTGGTGAGATTACTGCATTGCTCATCAGGCTTTCCGCTACTTACCTGGAAGAATTATTTTGAGAACTGGCTTGTAGTTTTCAAGTAATCATATTTAACCTTTCCAAACACTTGCAAAACAGGACTTGCTTTTAGACCTTTGGAACTTCTCTCATCTTTTAAGAACTAGAATTCAGCTATACTAAACTTTAATAGCTTAGAGTGTGTAGCCAATTTTTTTTAAACACTCTTGGGTGAAAATCATCCACTATAGCTGATTTAATAATGGTTAGCAGTTGTTCAATATGATCCCTAGTTAGCAGTGCAAAAGAATGTACAATCATGTCTACAAGTGGTAAGTACATCCTTTTACTTCTTTCTGAAGACAGAAGTATCTATCTTCATGCTTTTTTTCCTGCTCTATGATTGATTATTACAATTTTATCATCAGGCTTCAAGCAACTGTAAAGATTTTGCTTCTTTTATATAAAAAGTTTTCATCTTTGCCTGGGGCTTTTCACAGATACTTCAGTTTTTCTATCAGCTGCATACATTTCCTGTTGGTTGATTAGTACTTGCTGCAATCAGCTTTGCCACTATTTCATTTTATGTATTAAACTTAAATTATTGTCTTCGGCCTAATAAGGATTTTTTAAAATCAAAGAAGGAATCTACGAAATGGGGTTTTGAGGCTTGAAGTTGAATGTTCTCATTTTTCTGCTTGCATGTGTTTTCCAACTCAATTTCACTCACAGCATGTTAATCTTTGTTAACTTGGTCCTTTTAAGATCATTAAAGGTATATATTACTAGTAAAGCAAATGAAACAAGACTTTTCTTAAAGGTAACTGAGCCACCACCAGCTTCTGTGTTTAGCTCAGGCTGTATCTGAATGCAACACTTAGAAACAGAAAATTACTGTCATTAAATTTTATTTTTTATTAGTTCCAAGCATTTCACAGAAGCAGTTCGGCAAGATCTCCCATGTCCGATTGATGGCCATTATGACAGTATCTGCACTATGCCACTGTATATGAAGAAGCCTTTAGAAATCAAACACAATATTTATTTACCTGCAGTGAACAATCACTGGTGCATTATTCTCTTCTGCACCCTGCATGGCCTCTTCCACTTCCAGTACTAGCTGTAACAGAGGAGGGGCTTGATCTGGTGTCTTCTGGTCTGGCCAAGATGTGTACCAGTAATGTTTCAAGTTTCTGACTTCTTCTCCTTTCTGCAATCCAGTTAACATAAACAGCACAAAGTTTTAAAATAACTTCTGGTTGCAGATTGATATCAAAACCTGGCCTTTGCTTTAAGAATGAGATGAGTAGATCAATGCTTAATGGAACAGGAGATTCAAATGGCAAGCCACATAATACAGAAATCTGGATTTCAAATATCACATCTGCATTTCAGTAAACTGCCTTAAAAAATATAATTCCTCCCCTCTTTTTCTCCCTTTCCCCCCTCCCCCCCACAAGTATTCTGCTCTTTTAGTGCCAAGAACTGTGTGCAAAACACTCCAGGCAGTCTGTTTTCTCTTGACAGATTCATTCAGCAGAGACAGAGTTGTGCTTGTGACTTAATTGCTTTCATAAAGTGTCTGACATACAAAGAGCCAGGAGCCATATCTCTGTCATAGATAAGATAGGTAGATAGGTAGGTAGATAGGTAGGAGCTTATTTTTCTATCTCTTCTGATAGACAAACTCATAGCAGTTTTCTGTCAGTTCTAGTCTTCTCTTAGACATGGTGAGAAACTCAGAGACACTATGGAAGGTGGGAATTGTATCTAGCTGCAGTCCAGGGCTTTTGAGAGACACAGATTTCAGTTCTCTCTGTCTCAGCATGGCTATGAATACCGCAAATACGCTGTTACCTTTTCTGAGCGCCAAGTAGCACTGTGTGCTTCTGATTTTGTGTGTTCAAAGTGACATCCTTCTCCCTGATTTCTAAAAGAGCCAAATAGTAACAAAGAGCTCAGGGAAATGGCCTTACCCTTTCAGCCACTACATAAGCCAGCTGGCATAGGGCTAAGCAAATGTCTTCAAAAGGTCTGGGAACAGAAGTGTTAGCTTCCACAACCTTCCCTTAAACACTTGGCTGGCTGAGTTTAAGAGGGGAGGAAAAATGGAACAAATTTGGCTCTTTCTAAGGAACCAGACACAAAAATCTGGAAATAGTTTCTGTCATCTACACTCCTAAGTCCATATGACAGTCACTGGATGTTAAAAGTGCTCTGTGGTGGTGCCACTTTCCATCCTTCTCTTCAGTCAACAAAGCTTTTGCATATCTTCACAGTGAACTAGACTAGGGAAGTGAACTAGAAAAATCTATTTCCCCCCTTTGGCTTACCACACAGTCACACACACGCTTGTATGGGCACATGGGAAACAGCTTAAGCATAAGAACAAGAGAGCCAGACAAGGGGAGGCTGGTCTTGATTGAGCTGCAATTCCAGCTTCTACTGGGTTTAAAGTGCTCACTGAAACACAGCTACAGGAACCTTAAGCTCAGTTTAAGTACAGTTTAAGAGGCTTACTATCATAGCACAGAGCCTGGCTTTATGTTATTTACCCTACTGAGAAGATACTCTAGTTAAGACAGCATAACTAGTTGCCATGAATAGTACTTGAGCTCACTACTGTCAGTAAATCAGATCAACACTGCTCTGAAACATGAACATACACAGTTGCTTTTGAATGTGTGACACCGTGTGAACCACAGAGATTATGCACATTGGATTCTTAAATTGTGAAAAATTATAATTAAAATATTGGCAGTAATACTAAGAGAAAAGTAAAAGATAAATCATCTGAAGAAAAATATTAATCACTACATTTGACAGAAACAGAAAACAGACAAAGTTCTAATGATGAACTCTGCATTTCTTTAGTTTTGTCTATGCTGTTTCCAATTTTATGCTTCTGCTTAGAGAAGCTTGACTTTTATAATTCTATAGACTTTTACTTTAACAAAATATTCTCTATTGGTGCTTCCATGAGACTGAGAAGACTCTGGAACACCTAGGAGGAAGCAAGATTTAACTGATGGTTTGAAGTCCACCATCATGTATGCAGCAGCTGAGGCTGTGTCTTCATTTTGGCTGTGCTAGAGTTGATTTTCTTCCCAATAGCTGGTACAGAGCTGTGCTTTTGATTTAGTCTGAGAATAATGCTGATGACACACCAATGTTTTAGTTGTTGCTAAGTAATGCTTACTCTAAATCAAAGACTTTCCAGCTTCCTATGCTCTGCCAGCCAGGAGCTGCACAAGAAGCTGGGAGGGAGCACAACCAGGACAGCTGACCCAAACCAGCCAAAGAGATATTCCATACCATAAGAATATTGTGCTTGGTACATAAACTTGGGGGAGTTGGCAGGAAGGGGCCGGGTCATTGCTTGGGTCTGGCTGGGTATTGGTCAGGAGGTAGTGAGCAATTGTACTGTGCATTACTTGTTTGGGGTTTTTTTTTGTGTGTGTGTGTGTGCGTGTGTGTGTGTGTGTGTGTGTCTTGTGTGTCTGTGCTATTCCTCTATTTCCTTTTATTATTATATTTTACTTTATTTCTACTGTTCTTATCTAAACCCATGGGTTTTTAAGCTTTTTCCCAATTTTCATCCCCATCCCATGGAGGGTTGGAGGGGTGAGAAGTGAGCTAACAGCTGTGTGGTATTTAGTTGCCAGCTGGGGTTAAACCATGACAGGCTGAGATCATGAATTGATGGCTAGACACTGGCAGGTTCCTTTGAAAAAAGAAAACAAGCCTTGTCCTATTGCTTCAGATTTTTCTGAATTCCTAAAGCTTGCCAAATCCTACCCCCTATTCTGAGAAAAGTATGACAATCCACCCTGTAGTTTATGCAGTAATCACATATTGCTGGTGGTGAAATCATGTATTTCTGACCACTCATGTTTAAGGGAAAACAGGAGTTAATTCATGGCTTCTCTAGTTTTCACTACCAAGTCATTTGGGGGTGGGGGAAAAGAGACATTACCCCACTAGTACTGAAAACAAAAACATTGTTTAACTGAAAAACAAACTGGGATGAGCTGCAAGTCTGCAACATACTTGTAAATATTCTTTACTTCCAACTTGTTAGGGAGTGTGATTTTCTCTTTGCTGCCTTTGCCAAAAACATGAGTGACAGACTTTCCACACTCTCAATCCAGATATGGGATTTCATATGCTGGCATTCTGCCTATTAACATATGGCTGAAGAGACTTGAAACTGGTTGGATAAAAGGCGAGTTTTTTCAGCTTGGAAATAAATTGTGGTGTTATACTGAGATCAGGGATAGATAACGGTAGATGAAAGATGTATGAAGTTTATGTAAATAGACTATTCTTATTAAAGCATGTAGCTTGAGATTCTAGAACCTAGCAAGGAAAACAGCTGTAAAACAGGACTCTTACTTTAGACTAAGTAGCATTTAAGTACTTAAAAAATTAAACCTGTGTTTAAGCTCTCTATCCACAAGATGATAGAATGGATTATGGTACGTAAAACTACACATACAAGCAGTTGCAAAGATATTAATATTTAGAAATGTAAGCATGAAGAATGCTGTAGTGAAAGTGTTTTTCAAGGTCATCAACAGTTTTAGTGTCTTGAAGTGGGATGATCCCTCAAAGCATCTTCAAAGACATCAAGTCAGTTAAATCACTCAAAGAATAAATTAGCATAGGAGTTCAGTCATAGCGAACAGGAGTGGCGCTACTACACCACTAACAAGTGCCAAGCAGACCAGTAGTCTCACTGCTGAGAGAAACTGAAAACAGGTAAGCAAAATTAAAATGCCTTTTACTTAGTTCTCAACTGTCCCACCTCTTGTTAGTGGCACAAGTCATCTTAGGTACAAACAGCTGGTGGGTATCCAGCAGTCTGACAGCAATCTAATAACAATCCTAAGAAGACGAGCACAATTTAACTATTAACTAGGGGTCTCCCCATACTACAAAATGTGTAAGATGGCATACAAGCAAAACTTCCCTGTTAGTAATCAGTTTGCCTAAGCCCATGGCCTAAAGAATAACAAGCCTCTGAATTCTACAGAATATCATCACAGAGTTTAGCAAATTATTCCACAAGTGCTGTCTGTGGTATAACTTGCAAAGGCTGGTAAGAAGCCTTTATCTGTTAGCTAACGTGCCACTCTAAATGACCAGTGAATACAGAGGACACAGGCACAGAATGAGTCACTGGTTTCTTTCACTGAGCGAACTCCATACTACTACAATTGGCCTGGTAGCTTTCAGATTGTTCATATGCAGTCTAAATCTCTGACTGCTTGTTTTACGGTGGTCTTTGTATCTGGTGAACTGGGCAAGGCTGTAACGACTTCAGTAAGGAAAAGCACTACTTGCACAGCAGTACATGCACAGAAGATCTCTGAGCAACTCTCCATGAACATCTCTATCTAAGGGTTTAGACAGCTAAACTACTGTAAGTACACTGGGATGATTTACCTTTAGGGTGATGAGCCTTAAACGATAATCGTCTGCTTGTATGACTTTGTTAACTGTGATTTCTATTCCTTCGTAGGTGACCTGTTCCTCTGGCCAATATTCTGTACACTTCTGTGTGCAATACAAAATAAATCTAGTTAAGCAGATACCAAGGGAGGTTCATTTTTACTCCTCTGAAACTAGATATAGCACATGCATACACGACTATGAATAAACTTTGTTTCTATAATAAGTTTTTACTTTCTAAACAGAGACCACATTTCAGCTGATTTTGCTGCATTCTTGCATTTTGCTGCATGCCTGGCTGTGTGATTGAAAATGCATAAATCAAGTAATGACAAACCAATGACTTAAATACACACATCCTTATTTATCTTTATGCAACTGATGTGCATTTTGAAGATTCATTGGAAAGACCAGTGGCAATGTGCTTGTGTTTTTAGATTAATCCTTTTCTTAAACCAATAATGATTAGTATAATATACACTAGTTATCACTATTTCTGTGGTGTTTGTATACGGATATGAAACACAAAATACATCTTTTCTATTTTTTATAATGGGTCAGTGCTCTCTGAATACAAGATGATCATTTGAATAGGTTTTTGTACAAAAGAAAATGACTGCGGGTGCTTTGTGAATTAGATTATGTACCAAAATCCACTTCAAATGGACACTGAGAATCTTTCAAAGTCAAGAAACTAAAAGGAAACAATAGCTGTGACAGCTATTAGACTACAACACTTGATTTTGCCCCAGAACAGTCAGAGATGCAGCCAGCACAAGCTGACAATTAGAGAAGCACAAACTACAGTTCATCTGCAAATGTACATCGTGGTACTGATACACTAGAGATTAGTAGGTGAGAATTTGTAAGCACTCCTATCCTGTTTTCTTGTGTGCAGTTTCTCCTTAAACTAATCAATTTGCAAAGGAAGAGACAGGCACTTTGACACAGTGCACAAATTAGTTCATGGACAAGAAATGACATGAACAAGGCAGGGTCTCAGAAAAAGGCTCCCTTGTGATAATGTAAGATGCAATCTCATTACCATAAGAGAATAAGAATCTGCTATTGGACAAACCCAGTTAAAGACAATGCTTGTAAGCTTCCTCTTTTACATAATTTATGCTACCTTGAAAGAAGCAAGTTAAAGCATTTTGTTCTTCCCCACCAAAAATAATTCCACTTCAGGAGAAAGACTAACAACAAAGAAGCATCTTGCAAAGTTACTGAGTCAAAATTTTTATGTGGGAGAACCAGTGCTGTTCCATCTGCATAGTGCATCAGTTAATAACCCACTGGTAGTGTGGCCCACTGTGTTTCTCTAAAATTATTTACGCAGTTTGAGGTTTTTTTCTTCCTCTACTCTTGAACTGCAGAATCTATTGTAAAAATTGTCAAGAGTGCTAGCAGCTATCAATAGCACAGACGCTCCTCTGCTAAAGGAGTGGAGTAAGACTGCCTACTCATTTCTGTGGGCTGTCTGTCAGCTTAGATTAGATGTGAAAGAGGGCTGAGATACAGAGCTTTTAATACTCACATTAGCAAAGTCATTGCACTGAGGAGGAACACAGAGCCTCTGTTAGCAGCACCATTGCTGAACAAAGGTTTTGGTTTTTAATCTATGTACTTCTGAGTCCTGTTACTCATATATGTGCTATAGAAGAAAGGAAACGAATATAGAAAATATTTACATGAAAGGACTTACCCTGTATGGATGGCTGAGATTCCTGACACTGTTTAATTTTTGACACAAAAGGTATCAGAAAAGACTCAGCAGCTCTGTTATGATGCATAGGCTGATATGATGGGTGAAATTCAGATATAAAGGTTATTTTACATTGCTGTTATTCAACCTTGCTACGAAGACTACAGTGGAAGAACTTATCAGCAGATATGTCATTCAGGACCAATATTTCCTCTGCATTATCTTCTTTAAACCTCTAAGTCTTTAAATGATTCCGGTTCAGTGTGTCATATTTTAGCATCTTACTTGCCACAAACTGGCAACTCTGATCAACGAGCAAGTTGTTACTTCAGTTCTGCCTCTCAGATAGAGGCAGACATGAGTTGAAAATGTTAGTGCAAACAAAACATTTATATCAGCAACATGCTGTATTTTGCATCATCAATGCCTTGACAGTATGTGTCCAATCAGGCAGTTGTAATAATGGACAATTTTTAACTTGCAAAGCACAGTAACTCTGTGTCTGTCATATTCGTGTCTTTTTTCCACTAAAGCTCAAGATTAAATGTATTTACTTCACAACTGGGGAAAGCTAAAGGTTTATGCACATGCATAATTATGGCACTAAGCTTCCAGCTAACAGTTAAGCCATTATAATTCTGTGTGTATGATGGAGATAAGTTCATATTCTTGGGCTTTTAATTGTCCAAAGCCTTTTCTCCAAAGGAAACTCTCTCACCCAAATTAGTAATGGGTTCTCAGGGAAAAGCTTTGACAAATGCTGCTGCTGCAGCTTAAGAAACACTGTGTGGATCTCTCCAGTACACCCTGCTGCCAGTGGTAAGGGAGATGCAGAACCCAACACATGCCCAGACCACTTTCTCACATCCTACACTGCCAATAAAAGCAGATGTAAGCTCAGCTACCTGTCTGTGAACTGAAGCCCAGGCACATGGTTCTTGCAGCTCTGCTATGAGGCAAACAATTCAGCAGGTAAGTAATGAACAGGTGGAGGGCAGCGGTATTTTAAATTGCAAACAAGGATCACGTCAGGTGGATCAGCAGAAACACCACGACAGTTTACATTCAGGAAGTAGGTGGTGAATAGACATTGTCAGCATCTTAATTTCAATATTTCAAAAGCATTTTCTAGACACATTCAGGAAAAGGTCCTCCATACCCAAGTCAGCTCCAGTTGCTGATTATCGTAACTAACATCTTTCACAAGTCAGGGACAGCCTCACTGAAATGCGGATATAGACCCTGAATCATAATAAATGCAAGATAAAGCTGCACCAATGTTGTTGATTTAAGATAGTCAACCTTAGTAGTTATGGGGCACTATCGTTTTTGATTTCTTTAGAGAGAACTTGAAAAAGTGTCTGCAAATAGAGCTGGGTTTGGAGAGGTTTTAGGTCAGCTGGGAGAGGAAAAATGGCAAAATCAGCAGTAGGCTAAGTCAGACAACAAAACAAGACAAACTGAACTGGAAGAGAAGCCCATGTCTTCTTGGTCCTAAAGAATTTAATCTAGCTCTGATTGCTCAGGCCACTGAACTAACTTGTGTTCGCTGTCTTGCATCTATGCCGAAAGTATCTGCTAGAGTACAGATAAAAATACAGACTATATGTAATACCATTACCTCATTCATCTCTTCTATATTGGTAATCATGACAATGATGGGAGAACGTTCCTGCCACACCATTCTCCAGAAATCACTGACAGTATTAACTATCGGTCCCTGAGTAGCAATATATACCTTTTCCTCTCCTCCATAGCCCTGCCAACAAAAAAATAAGAGATCAATTTTAACAGGCATGTCCACCACAACCACAAAGGTTCAGTCTTTAAACATTTCTGTTTACTGGGTGAAATGGTGACCTCATGGCATCAGTTCTTCCCCTCTCTCTCTCCTGCACATGTGTACATGGAGGAAAGGCACAAGATGAACTCACATAATTCCAGCAATGAGTGTCCAACAGCCCAGGTGATGCTGGCTAGTCAAGAGCCTTATTCAGACTTATTCTCCAGTGCCCTGGTCAGGCCAGCTGACAAGCAATTTGCACCAAGAAGTGCAGGAGTGTGGTTTTGTCTGGTCTGAACCTGTACAGTTGCACTTTGAGATTTGGTTTTCAGTTAATGTAAGCAGGAGAGAAGAGCAATCAGTTCAGCTAGGATGACTTTAAAAGCCAGGGGATGTTGCAATTCTGTTAATATAAACAGTGACTGATAAACGCTAGGCAGACACAATATACTACTGAGCTCTTACCCTGATGTAGTTAGCATTGATGTAAGAGCTGAGGGGGTCATCCTGATCAGCTGAGGTAAGGCACACTCTGCTGTGAGGATCTGAAAGGGGTAAAGAGATAAGTAATAGTTCATTAGTTGCTCAGAGGAGAGAAAGAGACACAAAACATTATTTTGTACAGCAAGACATTTACATGTATTCATGGCCATCACAACAGATGCAAGTGGCCTTGGAGAGTTCCCATGTTAAAACATTACCATAAAAAAGGGAAAGGATAGTTGGGGTAATTTGGCTGCTTCTGATAGTTTTATCCACTCTCTGAAGCCTGCTTAATTGCTCCTGTTGCAAAGTCAGTGTGCCAGAGTGAATCTGGAAAAGCAGTTTTCTGCTCCAGGAAATTATTTCTCAATTTGTTAGGTCAACAGACTCATTCTGGCTTGTAAGACATTAGAATATAGTTTGTGAAATGCCAACAAGCAGCTTTTTTCCCAAACCATAAACACGCATTTCTTGCACACAAGCAGGCCAAATGACAATAACTCTTTCTCTCTTTCATCTTTCAGTGAACTAAACTCCAAGATGTGCTATTAATAAATGCTAATGGTTAAAGAGAAATTAAAGAACATTAACAGTCTCTTGTATTTTTCATAAGTCTCTTCAGTACTTGAGTTTCCTGCATTGGGGCTGTTTATGAAGCGTTATTCTTGTTTGAATAAGACAACAAATGAAAACATTATTCCACCTGTGAAGTTCAGTCCAGTTCCCACTGAAGTCAATGGGAGCTGTTCCACTGATTTTAATCCAGCCGACACAGGCCCACATTCATTCACTTTCACCACTACTACACAGTTTGTTATCACTGACAAGAAATATTCTCCTGACAGAGGCCTCAGCAAACAGCAACAGTGTACATCATCAGGAGAATATTAAAAGCAAACCACAGATGACTTCTTCGTAAAAAATATCCAGCATGCTTATAAACCAGAACAAAACAAAATATATGCAAAAAATTGCACTTTACCCAGTATCACACTAATGTCTAAGCACACAGTTATTTCTACAGTACTACAAAGACAGACTCAGCATGAAACACTGTCCTAAGAGTAGATTCATGTTATCTATTATGAGATAATATAATCACAATCTGCAAAGTAAAGAAATTAACAAAGATACTGTTTTATAGTACAGAAGTACTGAAACCAGCAAGTTCCTCTCTAATACAGTTCCCTCCCACTCAACTTTGCTCATACCTCTAGCGCTGGGGAGACGGTGAGACAAGAGATAAAATCTGCTTTTTAATCAGTGATTCTGATAGCCTGCAACATGTCACACCATTAAAAAGATGAATGATATTGGTTGCCAGATGTTTATTTAAATGTCACTGGACAGAGTAGTTAGACCCCTTGCATGAAGTTCCTTTGCCTGGCTTTTATGCAGTCATCCATGGAATCTGCTGAAGTTCTGAGTAAAAATTCCATGATTTTGTCCTACTAATAATTGAAATAATCCTACTTTGTCCATCTCATGATGGGTCTTTAGGGAGACATAAAGCAGAAAAAACCTCTTATCAATGGGTGCCATTGACTTTTAAGCATAGGCTTCTTTTAGTATTCTTCAACTGCATTAGAATTTAAGTTACCTTTCACTGTGGACTGTTTTATTGCTGTATTGACAAATATTAAAATATTATTCAGAATATGCTTTTATTTTAAATTATAGTACTTGGCTTGTGATTTTTCTGTTAATGTAGTATACACGTTTGCCGTGGTAGTACATTAGTGAACAGTTTCGATCTTATTTCATGTAGGAGAGGCCTATTAACACACTCTTGATACAAGAACATGCACTGTTTGGCAGAAAGTGTAGCTGAAGCTGAGTTGCTCTTAGAAATACATAAACAGGAATAACTCCTCCTTTAAAAAAAATTGTAAGACTTTTAATGTAAGAGCTTGCAGTATGAATTTCAAATTTTCCGTAAAGAGGCATTTAAGCAAAACAAGATCCTACTCTTATTGAAAACACTTATCCTAGAACAAAACCAGTGCACAGGCCAGGTCCAAGATGACACCACACCTTTAAAAATACAGTAAAACAGTAGCAGTCTGTATCATTAAGAAACCAAATGATATGTCAGCTATTTTTTCTACAGACTCTTTGATGGCCATTTCGTGTTTATACTAGGTCTGACATTTTAGAGGAACTCAGTAGACTTAACTGAAATGTGTTGCATAACTTAAAACGGTACAGAAGCAACAGAGCTACGTAGAAATCTAAAAAGCTTGTCTAGACATTACTCTTCAGAAAAAGATTCTATGAGATTGATATACAACATTATAGTAAGTTCTTGCCACCTCTAGAATTCTGTAACAAGAACTTTTATATATATCAAAACAGTGCCTCGTCCAAATATCTTAGAGAAAAGTTATCATTTTCCAGAAAATGCCATAGGACTCATCCCCAGAAGAGAACTACCTACAAACAAATTTGCAGTTATGAAATATCCAAATCAACTTCTTTAGTTTGGCATTTTCCCAGAAACATCCTTCTCCCATCAAAAAGCCACCTTCTAAGACATTTTACTACTAACAGCAAAATTGTAGTAAATTCTTCTTAGAGATTCTCCAAAAGAAATACAAATGCGATGAATTACAGACTATTATCATGTTTCTTACTACAATCAACTCTAGGGTTGCAAGTAACTGATTATCGTATTATCATGACTGCTCACCTTTTAATGATGACTGCCTAGTTTACTTCTGGTGACATAGCTGGTAAGGGAATTTTAGTTACTTTTAAATTTCAGTTTTGGGTTTGATTCTAGTTTGATAATCAAGCTTTTGCTGTTCCCTCTGATAATGAGTTGTCTGAGTCTGCTGTACAGCAGTATGTCACTACTGCTTTCTAAAGCTGGAACCTGTAGGAATGCTAGGTAGACAGATACTCAAGGTAGCATAGGCTATGTTTGGTCAGCTCAGAAGCAGAAGTCAGTGGATGATCAAAGCCTGAAAAGCACTGGACTCTCCCTCATCTTGCCTCCAGATCAAATGAGCTAGGAATAAGCTTATTAACCCTTGGAGGCATGGTAGGGTAGAAACCAGTTTGTTGGAGAGGTCAATGTGACAAACCAATGGCTGCTAGCAGATACCCATATGACTAAGATGAAGTTTGCAGCAAATAATGAATCCACTAAGTGATGATTCTTAAAAATATATGGTAGTGGTCCACATGGTGTGGACCAGTTCACATCTGTTTGCAACTCTGGAACAGGGTGTTCAAAATGGTAGAAATTCTCATTTTCAGTTTAAACAGCCAATGTGAGATATTTAAAATGGATCCAGTTCTAAAAGGACACATCAGATATCAAATTCAGAATATACAGATCACTTTAAAACCTAGCAGTTTGGGCATCTGAAATCACTAGACACCTTTGCAACCTTCTATTATGGCAAAACCACTGAATTAATACTTGAATGATTCACCTCAGTCATTAGCACAGCAATTGTGAAATGCAGTTGAATGTTTTTGCACTTCTGGTCTAAAGTGGAGTACGAAGTCATCAGAGGAGTTGTGCACACTGGATCACTGTCTGCAACTGCCACAGTTGTAAGTCTAGATTAATAAACCTCTTCTGGAACCATTTCCAACCTAGGTTTATTGACTGAAATGACAGTTATAGCTGAAGACATTTTTTACTTCTCTGCAGTTATCTTTGCTCACCTGACACTGAAACTTATGGGCTTTGCAAATATAGAGCTAAAAGCATGACATCTAAGTAAAGTTACTTTGAAAAGTGATGTAAGTATGACAGAGGGGAAATTATGACACTTGTAAAAATTTGTACCAAAATGTGTCTCTAAACTCTTACTCTTGTCTACAAATAAAAATAGTGTAGGAGAAAAGAAAAAGATTTTGATTTTCTGTATCATCTTAATGCCATCAGACATTTCTGCTGCTGTTCGGTGAATGTTAGGCTCTTTATGCTCTGCACTTCTTTTGAAATTTGATTTATGCTTTGAAGCCATGATGCTGCTTCATAAATACGGCTTTTGGACGATACATTGTAGTAACAGCACATTTCATGCATTCTGGAAAGGGAAGTACAAGGCCGTTCACCATGTGGAATAAACCAGCCTACCTCAGTGACTTAAAAAGCAGAAACTTACTTGGAAGGATTGTTTTGTAGCGATTCTTACGCACTAAGCCTGGAATATCATATTCCTTTGGATCAACAAAGTTCATAGGAATTTCCTGTTTAAAAAAGAAAGAAACAAAACCACAAAACAAAATAGGTAGTATTATTAGATTCACAAGAGGAATAAAAAAACCTCAAGCCCATTATGTCCTGCCTGTGAGGGAGGCAAAGTGATGAAGTCAACTGACATGGTACAATACTTACAGCAATTTACCACCAAAATACGATTGATGTTTCCTTGTACTATCACTGGCTTTCTTTTCTGAAATCCTTAAAATGAACACGCTCAGAGTGACTAATTCATTGAGTAATACATGTGATGGCATTATGTTAGTTCCTAATATTATTAGGACTGTATTGCAAGTGTAGGCACAGAACTAAGCAAAAGGTGGTATGTAAGATACTCTGCTCCAAAAGTGATGGACCTCAGACACCATCCTTTCTGACTCACACTCCTCCTTCCTCTCTGAGGGTGGAAGGAAGAAATTTTCCAGTGACTTTCATCAGCAACAAATTATGACACACATTATGACAGGTTGGTGTACAGACCTGACTCTGTGGAGCTGACGGAACACCACTCTTTTTGTTCAGCACACTTTAAAGCTCCATGGGCAAGGACATCAAACAGGTACTCAGTGATTACCTGCTCTCTACACTGTTGACGCAAAGAATGCACAAAGATGGAAAGGATTCTTATTCTCCATTACTCATCTCCTGAAAGAAAGTAGCCAATGACACTTCCAGGGAGGAACAAAGAGGAACACCCCACCAACTGGAGTCAACAGGCATGTGATGAGACAGGATATGTTATCCAGGCTCAGCAGAGAAAAGGCTCATCGGAGCTTGAGAGCAGAGCTGGTCATTCCATCTGGTGCACACTGGATTTGAGTGGCCAGTACCAGAAATACTGCTAACAGGAGTTAGGGTTGAGTAAAACAAGCCTCACTCTAGGAAGAAATTAACATGAGCAGAGCTATGAACTATATTAAATTCTGGAGCTTCAGAAGACTGTCTGCATTCTGCCTCTTACATAGCACTAAATGGGCTTAACCAGAGGTAATTAATGATAAAACCATTTTGTTGAAGTTTTCTATCAATTTGGAGAACTGCATGGGAATGAAACCTTCAAGTTTTCCTCAATTGTTACTTGGGATTTAGTTACCCAAAACTCTTCCTAAGCCAAGTTCCATAGTCTGTTTTTGGGACTTAGTCATTCACTGCTCAAGCAAATTCTTGGTGAAATCAACAGAAGGTCTGTCAGAGCAAAACCTCTAAATTTTGAAAGAATTTCAGGGCTTAGCCATGCAAGTGATGTTCCCTCTGACCTTTCTTGCAAAATGAAACGCAGCTGCTTGCTTTATCATGGATCGGGACTTTGAAAACCAACTAGGTTTGACAGAAGGAAAATATATGATGCAGAGCTAGCTGGTGATAACTCTTGTGTAAAAAAATAAATAGTTTACAATTTTTAATTACAGAAATGACATTTTGATTACACAGCATTTTTACTTATGTTTTTTCAGTTTTCATTAAAGAATGAAAATGCCTTGGGATAGTTTGGCTGTTGAATGATTTTCTAAATGCCAGGAAAACTAATTCAAAAATCTTTTAGAGAAATGAAGCATTTTTTTTCCTACTTCTGACATTATTTTTTTTGTTTGAAAGAAAGCTACACTGCACCTCAGAGACTGACGAAACTGTATGCCAACTTGTTCAGCAGACAGTTCAGATACCAAGTAAACGTTTCCTCCCTACAACAGCAATATATGCTTTACTTCAAAAGAATCAGGGTTTGCCTACACAAAAAGATGCCTTTTTTTCCAACTTACACAGCACTAAGTGAATTAAGGACCACAGATATCTGGTAATCTGTTTTAAAACAAAAGTCTAGACTATCTCATCTCTGCCTGTACTTGTAAAGTAGAAAAAACAACCAATAGCCCTGAAATTGCACAAGAAGGGATGGCAGCAAGCAAAGTGTTACTCCTACCCTTTCAGGCCCATACAGGTCATAAAGACAACAGGCTGAAAGGGCTGCTGTGTTGCAAAACATCATCTTCCTCCTGTTCTGCTGAGATTGCATGCTTAAGAGAGTATTTGACTTGGCAGCATTACATTTTTCAACTGCCCTGAAATACTCCAGCATGCAAGGACTGTACCCTGGTTACCTTCCATCTTGTGCATGAATTTACAGTTCTGCCTAGTAGACATCATACTTAGAGCCACTGCAGCATTTTGCATGTTGGGATTTTTTCGTAGTTTGTTTGGGGTTTTTTGTTTGTTGGTTAGTTTTTTTGCTAGATATAACAAATATGACAATACCTATCAGGGACACTCAGGCACTTAGGAAAGAGACTCAGATAATGCAAATATTTGAAAAGCCAGAGTACTCACTACACTGAAATGTATCTGGCTTTTATCCTAAGCTACTTAGAAATCCAATTTCCAACTACTTGCTTCATCTGTACATGTTTATTTTTTTCCAAAACTAGTTGAATCATTCTCCCAAAGCAACAGTTGATATAGTAAGTCAAGGAAACATACTTCAGAACCCTAAAAGCAACTGACAGAGCAGCTTACAACTAGTAAATATTTTTTGTCCAGATGAAAACCCAGTAAGACATACTTTCTACTGCTCCTGCTGAGTGACACAGCCATCCTCTGCTTTGGTCAACTGGAGAATATTCAAGCTTGGAAAGCAGGTCCATGCCAAGCATTCAACAGCATGCACTTGGACCAATTTTACTCCTAGGGCAACTCCAGACACAGAGTTGTTATGCCTACAGAAAACTTGGGTTTTCTTCTTTAGTCTAGTGAAAAAGTTAGGTTTTATTTTTGTTAAAAAGTAGCATGCTGACAGAAAAAAGAGATTTGTAGAATCAGAGCTTTTTTTTGGTTACCAGAACCAATTCTTTAGGTTTCAAGTGACAATATCACTGAAAGCGTTCAGACACTGCAATTTCAGGAGATGACAAAGTTGATTAAATGCTTCACTGGCCGGAGTGGAGTTTGCATGCACTAATTAGAGATTTGCAGAAAATAATAGCAACTTTCATAGAAGAGAAACAATAACAAATTTTTCTGATGCTCCTAGAAGACAGAGGTCGGATACTCACAAAGAACTCTGCCTGGAGTATGAAAGGATCCAGTGCTTTCTTGTGCAGCTCCTCTTCAGTAAGGATGTTTGATGCCGTCTGAAGGTATTCCTGGGCTGACTGTTCCCGTGGTGACATGACATAGCCAAAACCTTGCTCAGAACAGCCTGGGGTACACATATCCAGTGTGAGTGAAACATTTGAACCTCTCCTGCAAAACAGCGATTGAAGTTTGCTTACAATGGAACAGTCTGACCCATCATGGGCAGCAATGGACACAGTCCCAATGACAGAAAAACACCAGCTTTAGAAAAGCACCCAGCTCGTTCTGCTGTGTACAACTGGGTCACTAACTATGAAAAAATGGGTGATGCTTCTTGAACAGAGACAACCAGAAGCTGATTTTGTATACTGGAATATGAAGGCCAACACTTTCAAAGTACTGTCTGTACTGAGGTAACTGTTTACTCTGTGACCTAAATAGAAGTGATTTGCTTGTCAAAGGTGCTGAGCAGGCAACTGCAGGAAAGTTTTCATACTTGAGTCAATTACACCATACTTTTGGATGCCTTAATATGGACTTACATTTTAGACACCATAAATAAAATTCTTGGGTCTTAGTTTTTTTCAGGCCAGATCCTACTGAATAACCATTTTTTAGCAGCACAAACATCAGTGGGGTAAGATCTTAGGATAAACATTACCTGTTCAACATTAATAAAGACATGAGAAGCCAATCACTACAGCAAATAATTTTTCTGCCTGAAAAACTTTCTTTCCACAATGGTACACCATGGGAAGGATAAAATGAAGGTCCCAATATTTTAACAGTTACGTTATAAACAGCGATGATGCTGGGCATAGATTTTTAGTGGCTTTACTGTAAGTCAACCACACATCAAAACAAAAAATTCAAAATGCCTGGACTGTTTACTGAATGGAGTTTCAAAGCATTTCTGAGCTTTCGTCAATCTTGTATCACAGACAAAAGTAAGAATCAAATGCCAAATATCTTAAAGATAATAATAAAAGCATACAACATGATGGTTACTGGGTGTAATATTCTATGCATCCACATAGTAAATCTATTTTTGATGACTCTGAACTGGCAAAGTCTAGTTGGGAAGTGTTTGCAGGAGCATCACCTTTGCAAAAAAACCAAGTAAACATGCAGGCATGAGCAGATCACAGAAAAGACAGCAGAAGTTGTCACTGAGATCACAGCTCTTTTCTGGATTCAGAAGTTTTTCCAAAATAACGTGCAGCCAGCTTTCTGCTATTATTCACAGTCATGGGGAAGTGATTTTGCATGAAACGTGATCACTAGTGGTAGACACCGAATCTTTAGTGATACCTTTCAAGAGACTTTGACCCTGTGTGCTGTTGAGTAGCTCCTACATTCCTCCCCAGAAAAAGTTGCATTTGGTAACAAATGTTTTTGGTTCTTTTAAGGTAGAAGAGGCTATATATTTAACAGTATTAATAGTTCTTCAGCATGAGAAAATGAGATTGTTTCTTCTTAAGAACTGCTGTTTGAATTCTTCTAATGGCATAGGTGGTTAAAAAGTGACGGGGAAGCAAGATGGAGAGGAAGAATGGATGCAAAAAAGGGATAGGTAGATAATTCAATACAATACCAAACAAAGGAAGAATGACCAATATGTGGCATAAACGAAATCTGTCAGAGCACAGCCCAAACCTGAAATGATGTCTGGCTTCTCAAGCATACATGTATGTTGAAAACAAATTTATTTTACATCTTAAGTGTACATGTTCTACTGAGGGTGAAAACATCAAGCAATTGCTTTCTCTTTCTTTATTTTCCCCATCTCTACTTCTTTAACAGTTTTTTTTAATTGTATTTCATTAGAAGCCAACAATATACTGGGCTGCACTAAAAGGAGTGAGACCAGCAGGTTGAAGGAGGTGATCCTGCCCCTCTACTCTGCTTTCGTGAGACCCCACTTGGGAGTACTGTGTACAGTCCTGGGGTCATCAACATAAGAAGGACATGGAGGTGTTGGAGCAATTCCAGAAGAGGGCCACAAGCATGATCAGGGGGCTGGAGCACCTCCTATATGAAAACAAGCTGAGAAAGTTGGGGCTGTTCAGCCTGGAGAGAAGGTGGCTCCATGGAGACCTCATAGCAGCCTTCCAGTATCTGAAGGGGGTCTATGTTGGAGAGGGACTCTTCATCAGGGACTGCAGCAATAGCACAAGGGGTAAAGGGTTTAAACTTAAACAGAGGAAGTTCAGGTTAGATATAAGGAAGAAGTTCTTTACTGTGAGGGTGGTGAGGCACTGGAACAGGTTG